>JAOEHY010018615.1:0-44645 GCA_025447955.1 Psilopsiagon aurifrons
GTCAAATGGTAAAAAAAAAAAACAAAACAGCTCCACCCCGGCTACCAAGAAGGAGAAAAACGACTGCTACTGCCGAACCCAGGACACTAACAAAAACAGCGAAAATGTTTGCAAGACAGTAATATTTTGTTCTATGTCTGTGCATAATTTCCATCCAAAATAATTTCTGGATAAACTCTCTTTATCTGAGCAATGTTTAGAAATCTGGGGAGAGTCCATGGCACAAGCCTGAGGAAAATCTGCATAGAACATTGCAGACCCACATATGCATTCTGAAATGCTATGCCTGTGATGCACACATAGGAATTAAACCTTGCATTGCTCCCTAACCCCCTGTACCCCAAGTATCACTCATTTAAGAGTGCTGGGAGGAGAGTCCCGAGACCTTCCACCCACAAAAACAGGTCTATGTGAGAGAGCTGGTGAGACTGCTCTTCAGCAGAAGTGTTCATGTCACCTTTGCCAGCAGAACCCCAGCAAGGTAGTACAGACCCCACCAGCCTGCTAGGACTGAGTCTGCACTACTGTTGCATGACCTTGCATCCTAAAGATGTCCCTGACCTGATAGGTCATTATGCTGACACAGACAGTAGGAAAGGAGAAGCTTGAAAGACCTGCAAAAGAGGCAGCAGCTGTGGATAAACACACAGACATGCTTAATGTCAACAGGAACTGCTTATGGCCAAGAGCTTTTGAAAATTTGTTATTCCGCTGTAAGATGGCTGAAGAGGTGCCAGACTGGGCGGAAAATCAGGACTTCATTGTGAGGGCTGAGCACTTCTGAAAGGCAGCCTGCAGAACAGTTGCAGATGGCCTGGCCTCCTCTCAACAGGCACACAGATCACAGTGTTGAGAGCAGCAAGCAGGATTGGGCTTATGGGTTGCAGGGGATGAGAGGCAGGCACTAGCTGCCGCAGGAGTGGCTGTGAGGTACAGCAGCTGTCCCATTCACCATGTCAGGATGTTATTCTCTGATCAAAGTAGTGAACTTTCTCTAATTGTGTTTGCAATGTGTTGATTATCATAGTCCATCTTATACTTTTATTTGAGGGTTGTATATTACTGTTGTTGGAAATTGTGCTTGCTGCTGGCTGAGGAAGAGAACTAAAACTCAGAATTGACCACAGCCACCTGAGACTATTCAAAATCCCCAAAGAGAAAATTCAGCTGTAATCTCTCAACTCTCTTGTTCCCAAAGAAAACAATCTACCTGATCCCAAAATTCCCTAGTTTAGCAAAAGCATATTCTGCCCCTCTTTTCTTTTTTTTTTTTTAGACAATTATGTGAGACAATTTATTGATTGCCTCAGCCCTTCCTCCCCGTACCTGAATCCTTAGGGAAATGGTGTAGTATTTCAGATGCTATATATCTTGTATTTTGCTTTATTTATTTCCTTTAGGAAAAACAAAAAGATGTTAAGCCTGGGACGTGTTCCAAACACATAGTTGTTGTCACTCAAGTAACCTTAACACTGAACCTCATTGGGAAACAAAAAATTGGGTCTCCTCAGCTTCCTGCTTCCTCAAAGGTAAATCACTCCAGCAGGTTGGGAAAACATAGCTGGAAGTGAGATCAACATCTTATACAAAAAGTTTGCAAATACGGACAAAGGGGAGCTAGGGTAATGAGGCCATTGTACACTGTGGGTGTCATTTTTGTGGAGAGTTAAAGGTACAATCTAGAAACCTAGTTTCAATAGTAAGGGCAACCAGTAATATTATTGTTATTGAAAGAAATGGAAGTATATTGCCATGCTACAGAACTGAAGAGAGACCTCATGCAATCACAGGTGAAGTGGTGACTAAAAGCTTGTAAGAATAAGGAAGTCAAGTGGTTTAGCAGCATGTTAGTTAAGTTACACTAGCTGTGGGAGAGCATGCCTGTACCATACTTCTAACTCTATCACACGGAAAATATATCCTAGCATCTAAACTTTCATACTACGAACCGAACAAGTTCTGTGGTTTTGGATAAACCACATGTATTCCAAATGGACTTATAACACAGGGTATTTTGCAATAATTTCATATAAAAGAATTTAAATACAGAAAGGACATCAAGAGTATTGAAGTGATGTGATTTTGAAGAGAAGATTGACACAAATTAAGTTGAAAGTCTTAATTGAGACAGCTATACTTTGTTCATTTGAATAATCAACTAGGTTAAAGAAAGAAAGAAATTTAAAGGCTTAAAGAGCAATAAATTTTGAGGATTCCCACTTTTTTATTACATAAATGAATTTAAGTGTATATGTTAAATTTCTGCAAGGTCATGCTGGTAAGTATGAGCTGACCCAATGTCACTCAACATTTTTATTTCTTGTAGTGGATGTACTCCATGGAAGTTGGTGATTTCAGAAGTAAAGGCTGTGTGGTTTCAGAGGGACAAGGCACTAGTCCAATGGTAAAGGGATTAGAAACGATGAATTTCACATCAGAGCTAATCACATAGGGAGCTACTCTACTGCAGAGTGCTGCGTTGACATATTCATTTATGGAATATCTTCCTAAGGAGATTATTTTATACAGTGACATCTATTCAGAGGAGATCCTGGTCTCTGGAGCTTGCAGATTATGGAAAAAGGTCAGAAAAAAAAATAATTTTACTGTGCTGTATGCACTATTTCTATCACCAAACTCTACTAACAGCAGAAAATATGCTATAGAAAGTGGCTACAAGGCTGAAACAGGGGCACAATATTTACAGTTATATCAGATTGGAAGCATTGAAAAGCCTAAAATAATTTGCCAAAGCTGACCTACTGACCCTTCTGGTCAGTTTTTCTATAAAGCAGACATCAAGACAAGGCTATATCTGTCTTTTTCAGGTACTGTTTTGTTGCCCTTGGCAGACTCTTCTCATATAAAAATATGTTTTTTAAAACCTTGATATAATGAAGATAATTCCTGCTATTTTAAGATTAATCCCCAAGATCCCAGATGCCGTGGCAGAGTGGGGTTTTATTCAGATTGGGTGAATTTGCCTTGTACGAGAACCGAAATGACTACCGCTTTACCTACTTTTCACAATAAAGGCAAGATCCTTAACATGACAAGTTGTGTCATGCACATAGTTGTTTATTTTGTTGCCTAAGTTTTTTTGAAAAATGTTTTAACCTTACCTTGTGTTACCCTTCAACAGCAGTTAATCATAATAGCAGGATCATCACTCTGTGTAAGCAGAAAAAAAGCATTGTTCCTGATTGCAGCTCTAATGATTCAAAGGGTGTTATCTCATAATTAAGTATGTATTTAAAAGTTGTTTACTTCACTTGGCTTCCACAGGATTCAAGGAAGCACAGTTACTATGGGTTAGTGTTTACATCTGCTGATGGTATACTTTAAAATTCTACCCAGCCTGTCCCCATATAATGTCCTTGTGACTTTAGCATAATTAAACTTTGGAAAATTTGGAATCCATCTGAACTGACATTTGATGGTTATCACCTTGGCATAACCTTCAGTTCCAGCAAGCAACCTGGATTGAACAAACACAGAGAGCTTACGTATTTTTCAAACCCACAGTTTATACAGAGTTTATTTTATGTTTAGATACCACTCTCAAGCAACTGGGACAGAGCCAGCTGCAGATCTGTATAAACAACAGATTTTACACATTAGATGGTTCTTAAGGATCTGGTATAGTATAAAGAGTAGTGAAAATCGGGCAGTTGAAATCCAGCCCCACCCAACAGATTTTTTCATTTATCCACCACCCCCACACCCACCCCCAGAAAAGCAATAGGGTGGCATTTAGACCAAGAAAATACTGAAAACAAATCAGATATATGCTCTGCTCTGAATGAGGACTTGCTAATGCTTACAACGATTGCCAGATGTCAAATTTCAAAATGCTTCTCCTTTCACAAAATAGTAGTTGACTAATAATTCACTTTAAAAGGCTGAGAGTCCAGATCTCTGTCACAGAGCCGTATTTCATCTGTAACATTTGACATGGGCTAGGGGAGAAGATTCAAATATGGCTGCAAGGCAGTTTACACATACAAGTTTATATGTGATCAAAGAAGGAAGAAGAACAATCTTTGTATCTTAGGACACTGGGCCTCCGTAAAACAGGGATTAAGAACAACTGCCAACAGCAACTCTGCTTTCTTCTACCAAAGAAGACCCAGTAGCTTATGACATTGGTTAAAAAATCATGGTCAGTCCAGATTCATAGGTTTCCCTTTAAGAAATTCTCATGTTGCAAGAGGAATTATGTCTGAAGAAAATGTGTTATACTTCTACGTACATATAGATATGTGCATACATGCATAGATACCTATGTTCCATATATTTGAGAGCAAGTGGAAATTACATCTGTTTAGGAAGTTTCAATTTCTATATTTAATGAGCTTTTTATCATATCCAGAAATTAAATTCAGTTTAGTACATGTCTCCTATACAGTCAAAACACACCATGTTTATCTATTGAGATGTAAATAAACATCTTCGAAAAGCATTTCCTTAAATTTGATGTATCATCACAGATTAAAGAAAATCATTGCTGCACTACTTATTATTGTTGAATAATGTAATCTATGTATTTGGAAGAAATCCATGCAGCAGTGGGTAATGAAAGTAGTCCAACTGTATAAATTCTTTACATTGTAAAAACTTTTGTGGAGTTTAATCACAAGAGACTGGAGGAGAAATGAAGTTAGGGAGTCAAAGTACAGTAATTCATCAAAAAAACAGTGAGACAAAAAATAAGAGTAGTAATAATAAAAGGTGAACTTTTTTATTTTGGGAAAACATTAAAAGCAGGAATCACAAAATTTCGTGCAAGGACTCAAGTCGATCTGGAGAAGGAGGATAGTCAGAAAAGGGACAAAATCTTCTGTTTTTATGAAAGATGAGAAGATAATTTTAGAGAGAGGTGGAGAAAGCTGGTGTTATAACAATGTCAGATCACAGTGTTTTTTCTGGAGTCAGTATAAATACAAACAAAGTTAATGTGTTAAAAGCATCAAAAAATTCTATGATGAGTTTAATAATTTTTGCCATTAAGCTATGGTTGCTGTTGAAGGAAAGAGTAAGAGGCTTTATTAAATATTTTAATAATGCTTATGAAAATTAAGAACCATTACCAGCAAGGACCTGCATTAGGATTTGATTAAAATACACTGTATGCATTCTCTAGCACTGGTGTGCTGGTATTAGGAATTGTAGTTCATCACAGGAAGGCACTGGATATAAGTGGGTTGGTTGTACCTTCTAATTGGAAAATATCTCTCTGCATTTTTATGTCAACTTTTAAACAAGAAAGAACATTAAGGTAGGTTTTTTTTCAAGGATAGATACAATTTTTCTTAACTCTCCTGATTTAATTATCTGAGCCTGAATAGCAAAACAGATTTCTTTTCCTGCTCATTGTAATGCCTTGGTGGTCCCTCAGCCACTTTTAAAGGATTGTGTGCTTCAGTGATTTATGGATGCTACCTCTGGATCCTTCAGAAACATATCTAGTTTTGTGATGAGTTCTGCTTAAATTTCTCCCAATAATGTCCCAAAGAAACCTTTCAGTTAAGCATTAAAGTCAGGGAACTATGTTAAACCTATCCCCACAGCAAGACCTGCAGCCCCTCTCATTTGTAAGACAGGAGGCTTTGTTGAGGAGCCAAGTGCTTAAAAATGGCTGCTGAAATATTTGCTAGTATGCAAACTTTAAAATGTTACTCATATTAATTTGTTATTAGAGTACAACACTTTGTGCTCTCCACAAGCAGCAATCCTGGCACAACTTACAGGACTGTGATTCTTGCTTGAGAAAGTAGGAGTAAAGAGAGGTTGAACACCCTTCAGCCCCAGCATACTAGGCCAGGAAAAATGTGATCCCTTAAGATCACATTATTCGAACAGTGTCAGACAGACATGATACAAACACTAAAAAACGGCTGCCTTCTATTCCAGCAAGTCTGTAAATTAGACTGAACGTAATGTAACTGGGACTGGTAGTGATGCATGTGGGAGGAGTTGATCTCTGTTCTGGTGCGCCATGGAAAAAAGATATTTTGGGTGAAAAGTACAACCTGGAGGAATTACACATGTATAAAACCAAGTCTACTGTGATATTTTTAGAGGTGACAATTGTATTACACTGACTTGGTGAGGCAACTGAGACTTGAGACTATGGAGAATAATTGTATGGTGCACAAATTATACTCTTACTTGTACCTTTCTTCAGCATCTGTTTCCCATTCTTTCTTATACATTTCTATTGTGTAGTTTTGCGGGTTTTTGTCCATGCTCAGCAATAACAAGGCACTGTAACACATTCAGCTACCAAAGTAATTAAACCAAAAAAATATGTTAAGTTTGGTTACACCCAGCCTTTTAATGCTTCCTGAATATTTTCTTTCCATTTTATGTTAATAAAATTTTGCTCTGATTTAAAGTCTGTACAGTGGGGCTGAAGGTATATACAGCCAGAGCCAGAAGAAACCTGAGGAGGAAACAGGCTGATTTGTCAGGAGCTAGACAGAAAGCTAGACAGGGACTTGTGTCTTGTGTGACTTGGCTCTAGATCCTGCCTATATAGAACACAGTTTAACAGCCATGTGGAACTCATCTGCAGCAATGGATCATGTCTTCTGTTCAGTTGCATGTCCAAGTCCACCATGCCTGATTGTGTCCCCCTTGGATTCTTCAGAATCCTTTGCCTGACAGAGCCACGTTGGGTGTTCCTCTCTGAGAAGCAGCTTTCTGTCTGACTGTACCCTTCTCAGTGGAGAGGTTTGGCTGATTCTTTCAAACATAGTCTGGGAATGACCTCACTTAGGCCCTGCTTCTCCATCCTGTGTTAGGCACTGCGCAGCAATGTGGTGTGGCATCTGCCTCTGACCTTGGCACTTACCCTGGCATTGTTTTTGTTTTGTTTCAGGGAACTGAAAATAGTTAGAGGTAAATTGTAGGATAGTGCAGTTATACGCAGGTGTTGGTGGCCTTCTTCATAGTCCAGAAGTCCAAAGACCTTCCTGCTTTTTGTATGTTATGCTGTTGCTCTTTGAAAGAGCATATTGCCCTGGGAAGGCCCTTTGGAGAATCTTTTTTATTGTATCAGTGTTGCACCACTAAACTTTTCTAATTTTTTTTTAACATTGTAATTTCTGAAGAAAAACAGGGCTTTTTGTTTTTCCTACTGTGCTTTGTCTTGTTTTGCTTTGCTTTGTGTGTGTGTGACAGGGAAGATGCAGAAGTGGCTGTTTCCATTTACTTAATTTTTTATTTTAGTACAAGCCAACACTTTTTTAAGATGATTTTAGCGTGGACTAATCTGCATGATGTCCATAAGACATGCTGTAGTTTGGAATAGCCTTTCAGTGATGCAGTTCAAATGTATCGTACCCAAAGATTAGCCAGGCAGTGTTTTAGTAGCTGCATTTAATTTTGCCAGTAAGTTAGTCACAAATGTGTCTATTCATATTTTAACCCACAGTGTGGCACAACTGACAGTTGTGGAAAACATCCATCTCCTCTATTATTTTTATTTTTTTTCTCCAGAATCAAAGCTCTTTTAGACTGTAAGAGGCAGTCTTGTTTCCTGCAGTATTCAGTTTTTAAGCAAATTGTCTTTTTACCAATCCATAACCTATTTTGTTCTCTCTCTTTCACACAAAAAAAAAATGAACAATAACACACTAGCACTAAGTTACCCGTAGGAAGGTCAATGGGAAAACACCCTACATTATAAAATAGGTGATTTTAAAAGATGTATCAGAAATACAATTGCATGTTCTTTTTATTGGCACAGTCACCCATTCCCTGAGCAGTTTTGCTATGCCCAGCAGTTCAGAAGATAGATATGCAAAATAAACTCAATTATTATATTAGCAACTGTTTATATTGAGTCACAGTGTAGTTTCCTACTAAACCTTTAATATTTTACAGGCATTTTTTTGCCATGTGGTTAGAGCACAAGATTGCAGTTTAAGCGACCTGTTTTGATTCTTAGTTCTGCCAGAAGCTTCCTGTGGTGTTGTGGGGAACTATTTTACTTCCTCAGTGCCTACGTTCCAGATCATAAAGTGATCATAACAAGGTGTTTTTTTTTCTATCCCTTGACCTTCTTGTCCATTTATACATTTATACTGTAAGCTCTTACAGGAAGACAGCATTTCTCCAATTATATGTTCATATTTTTCCAGTCTCAAGATGGAGTCTTAGCAAAATATATTACAGTATGTATTTCTATATTGTAATAGAATGTAGTTACTACTGTTTGTATATTATACATGAAAAGTAAATATAAATACATATAGATTTTTCAGTGATGCTTTCTTTCACAGTAATGTATCTGAAGAATTTAAAATTTGTCAAAACTGCCATCACATCTGTGCATTACCAAAATACTGATAGTAAGATGTTATTGCACATAGCTCAATAAGAAAGAGCTGTATTGTAGAGAGTGACATTTAAATTCACAGAAATCAATATGTGCTTACTGTTCCATGTCCCTGGTACTTTTAAATAAATCATTTCTTCACCTATATTTGTCTTCTATGAGATTCAGATGGAGAGCTATTTTCAAGAATTGTAGTTCATTTGCCAAGAAACAGATGTTAGTATACTTGAAAGATCATTCTTAACTGGTTTTAAGCTGCCTTGATAGTTTTAGTTATTTCAAGTTAATTGGACTAGAAGAGTTGATGATAAAAGTTAGTTTATCAAATTGGATTCTGTTAAAGTGAATGGCATAAAGAAGGGCAACAACAGGTGAGACTGTCCTATCATCACCTGCTTAATTTTAAGGACTAGATCCAAGAGTTGAAAAGGATATTTGGTTCCTCATGGATGACTGTAGTAGATACCTGGACCTGCAATCTTTTTGTAATTGCATATGAGAGTTGTTACCTGAGTAGTGTTGGTGCAGCCTCAGGCAGACCGATACTGTAAATTGTAACAGAAGAGCTGTATTCACTTTCCCATACAAAGTGACCTGTGGAGGAAATATTTTTTAGCATACTTGTCTTGGGTTAAGTGGATGTTAATGAGAACGTCTGGGACATATGCAAAGCTGTCATGTTTCCCCTGCATTGCTAGAGCTTTCAGAAACATACTACCTATTCAATGCTTCTTTATGTGCCCAGAAATGGTGGGCTATAGGTGGTGAGTCAGCCAATAAACCTCTTTTCTAACCTGCTCTCTGTCAAAGTCCCCAGTCCTCTCCACATTTAAGCATTTGCTAGGGCTAAATTATTCAAAACACAAAGGCCAAAATTCAAAATAATGAAATGATTTCAATTTGTTATTTCGTTTCTTTTCCCTTCTCCTTTTATTAGCTAAATAGAAAAGAGAGGGAAGGTGTAAAGTCTTGGAGTGTTGTTAGGTGAATGGGGACAATGTTTCTTTCAAAAAATCTTCCTGAGGAAAGGCTGTTTCTCTCAAAAGCACTCCTTTTAAAATACATTATGTATGTATCTATGTGAAAAGATACCTTCATTTTAAAGTAGTGAAGGTAGTGTCTGTTTTCCATATTAAAATTACGTTGACTTAATTTTTTGCTTGGCTGAATTTTAAGGTTGATATGATCTTCCATGCTGCCCAAGGGATTTGGCTACTCAGATCCCATTAGGAAAATCTCAGTCTTTATTCCAGTATTGACTGGAGACTCATTTATATTAAATTCTATTGTAGGTTGTTATCTAACATGCTTAGTGCTGAGTGACAGGAAGAAAATGATAATGTGCTCACCTAGGGACTGTAAGACAAATGTTTCATGTGTTTTGTGGACTTCTGTGAGATGACATTATGGTCATGTTATGCTAAATAGGCATGCCCTGGTTTTCACACGGGAAAAAGAATCTGAGTTATTGGCACATGCATTTTATTAAAAGCCAGAAGATCACAGTTTTTCAGTCTGATTTTTGAGATGTGTGCAATTTCTTGACATATTTCTAGAAATAGCTAATTTCATAGAGGTCTAATCTGACATTGCATCAAGGAAATCAGTATTCTTTTTGCATTATAAAATGGAAATCATAATTACCACTGTGTATCAAAATTTAACATTATGTACACTACATAAAGGCCTATCTCCTATTTTTCAAATGGGAACCTGTTATTCATGTGATACCAAGATTTTGTTCGAAAGTTACAGAAATGTGATTTCAAAAGAAATCTTTCCCTTTAATACAGAAGTTTCTATATCTATTCAGTATTTGGCACAAAAAATGTTGTGCTGGTTCCATTTAAACCTTCAAATTAAGTGCTAGCTGATAACCAAGCTAGTGACACTTGGCCAGGGGAGGACAGGGTCTGTCACCTAAAAATCCTTTCCACAACCACTGTCTGAGAGACTGGCCTCTATAATGTGCTGCAAAATGTCCTTAGCCTTGGGCTTATCATCACAACAGCAGCTTTCTTCTGTTTAAAGTGCTTATGTTTCTTACCTTTAACATTTCAGGCAGGCTGGGGATGGAAATGCTCTTTGCTTTCTTGTTTTCATAACTGACCTTTTTTGGGTATCTTTAATAACAGCATGTTTCCTACAAATGTGATAATGCTTTGGGTGTGACATATTATTACTTGCTTATCTCAGTGAGGTTTGAAGGGTTCCTTCTGAAATTGATAGCAGAATTGTAACAGCTCTTAGAAAAACAACTGATTCTTCTGAAAAAGAATTGATATGAGGGCATATCGAGAAAGTAAGATCTTAAACTATAAAAAATAATGTAATCTTCTTGTAAAACTTGTGATTCTGGGCAGACTTGGAATGATTTGTCTCTTTTGATGTTTTTCTTGGATGCTAAAAGCGAGCAGAAATACAGTATTTTAAGCTTTACAGATGATCAAACTTCTTGAACTGTTGGATTGCTAAAATGAAATGTAATTCAAGAAAATATTTTTCAGTACTACTGTCATTTTCAAACACCAATGCATTCTCTGTGACTATGTTTCACTGACCTGTATTTCATCTCTTGTAAATACAGATCATTCCCCTCAACTAGCGAAGGTGACTCCAGTGAAAACATTCTAAGTGTGCTTCCACCTCCTCACCTTAATGATATGATTCAAACTGAAAATAAAGAAGGCTTTCAAAGGCTTATTAGGCTTTTTTTTTTTAATAAATAGTCTCAAAGGAGCAAAGAACCATGAACTTATTCATAAAGTACAGTATCTTCATGGCTGAGAGCAGAAGAGCACAAAGATTCACATTCCCTTGTTGCTTCAGTAGCTCTTTTCAAGATGTTTCCTATTTGACCTTTGCCACACAGATGAGGGGTGTCCAGAATCTCTGAAAAAAAGTAAAACAACGTCATGCAGAGATGTCTCAATATGTGCTTTGTACAAAGCTCTTTTCATATGTACCTAAATGCAGTGGACCATGGAAAATAAGTTGTGGACAGAACCACTCAAGCCCAAATGGCCCAGAGGGACACCATTTAGAATGACCTTTTAACATCCTTTGTCAGTAATCTTCATAGATTAAGTCAATTGTCTAAAAGGTTTGTCCTTGTCTAGCAAATAAAGGACAGTGAATGTTTCAGTAGTGGTTTAATCTCATTTCTTGGTGCAGAAATGATGCAGAACAATTGCTCTAAATTTTCAGCTTGCATCCTTCGAGATTCTAGAAGCTTATTTCAATGAAACGGGAGTGTTGTTCATCTTTATCTGTTTTGAAAAATAAATTTCAATTGTAATCTATTTCATACTGATAATTAATAAGAAAAACTAAACCTGACTACAAAATTGTGCTGATATCTTTGGTTTTTCATGTATATATAACTCTGGTAGAAAATGTCTTTCTCCAGAAACATATATAAGAAACTAAGAAGTTCCACCAAAGTCCAGTTTTAGACAGGTATTCCTCTTAGAGTCAGTCTTGATAAAAGTGCAACATTAACAATTTGAAAGCCATTCATGTTATATGAACTGAAAATGAGGTCACAAGAAGATTTTGTTTGTTTGTTTTTTAAATATTTCATTGCCTTTCACTGTTTAATTTTATGAAAAATTCCCTTCTAAAAAGTTTTTTAAAGACTATTTCTACGTATGCTATTTTTGGACAGTATACACTGTGGAAAGGTTGCAGTTCTTGTCAGCAGAGTAATTGTATTTTGACTATGTGATCAAACTACCAATAGCAACTGAAAAGGAAGGTAAAGAAGCTGATCAGCCTGATAATATCTCAGTTTTGTTGGAATCAAGCACGTGGGGGCAACTCAAACAAGCAAAGCTGATTAGGGATCAGCTAACTAAATTGTTCAGGAGACTATTAAAGATCTCTAATTAGCTGTTTGAGCCAAAACTTCAGATAAACTGTAGGTGGACTTGTAAACAGCATAAAAAAGGTTCTCAAAAGGGATTTTACTGTGGATTACAGGACTGGTGAGAAAACAAAGGAGAGGGAATAAAGAAGAATGGCAGTTCTGGGGCACCTCCCTCTTCCTCCTGTCATGCATCATGCAGTCAGGTAAGAGAAAATTTTTGAATTGCAGTAATTAACTTTATTTAAAGTCTGTCCAAGAAATAAAAAACAAAAACAAAATACACACACACATGACAAAAGAAACAAAGGAAAAAACCCAAACAAAAAATAAAAACCAAAGCAGAATCCAGTCTGCAAAGGACTGAAATAGCAAAACAGCAAATAGGAAAATTCTAAAGATTGATACCAGACTTAGAGAGAAGGGAATTCATTCCAATAATTAGCCACTGGTGAGGCTGCACCTCGAATACTGTATTCAGTTTTGTGGCCCTCACTGCAAGAAAGACATTGAGGTGCTGGAGTGTGTCCAGAAAAAGGCAACAAAGCTGGTGAAGGGTGCAGAGCACAGGTCTTACAATGAACAGCTGAGGAAAGTGAGGGATTGGCAGTGCTGAGTTAACAGTAGGACTCGATCTTTTCCAACCTAAATGATTCCATGATTCTGTTCATCTGTGGAAGATTTATAGAAAAGGCTTTTAGCATGCTCATTCAGTAAAGAAACCATGTGGCTGATTTGGCCAAAACCTAAGACAACCTGAATTCAGAATATTTGGCCAATGTTACGAATCCTTTGTTTTCCATGTACCAGTGTGCATTTGAATAATTCACAGCCTGCTTGGAAGAATTCCGTATTACTTCCTGAATTAAGTTCTATGTTAATGATTTATTCATCATTATTACTGATTCAATGGCTCTGGTCATGGCAATATCTACTCATATTTACCACTCCTAAGAAATTGATGTATTGATTTATATAAATGTATGTGTACAAAGCTCCTAATGATTCTAAAGCATTTCTGCTGTACAGTATATTCCTTGGTAACCAGCACTGTCCATCAATGAGAGTTGTACCATGGATTTCAGTGGTAACACAGCTGGGTCTTCATATTAAAATCTAAGGTAGATTGATGAATGAGTTCAGAAGTAATCTAGCTATTCAGCTTCACAGAACAATGAGAAATATAATTTTTCTGGGAACAGCAGGAAGTTTCAGCACTGGGAACTACATGATCCTAGATATGTTGTGTAAAATCTAGGCTTCATAAAAAAGGAGAAATCATGGCTGGACAAACCAGCCTTTGCCCGGTCAGTGGTTTTGAAACAGGCAAATTAGAAGCTGTCTAGGGAAAGAGTGCAGATGAGACACCAAAACAAACACTTGTGTTCCTTGCTTGTATTCATAAATCTCTGCATATGCTTTCCATTTCTACAATAAACTGAATAAGCCTGGGATCACAGCATCCCTGTGTTCTGAGAAAGTCAGACCCCAATCTGATATGTGCAGCTTGGACATCTTCCTAATTTGAAACAGAACTACTACCGCCCCATGAATCTTTTGAAAATAATTGAGGTCTGACCAAAAATATTTGGTGGTTTATAAGAAATTCACTTATTTCCTCTTCCTTTTTTCTATGGAAATGTTCTGGCTCCTGGGTTTATAGAAGGGAAAGTATGTTGAGAACAAGTAGTTTTCTGGGTACTGCCTAATGATAACTGTGTTTAATATGAAACTTTCCATTGAGACATAGCATACTCCTAACTCCTAATTCATGCTACCAGAAAAGTGGAATATCCCAGACTTATAATAATATTTATTTGTAGTCTTTCAAGTCCACTTTACACAATTCATTTTTATTTTTGCAGTGCTGAAGAGAATACTACTGAAAAGAACCCATAATTTTATGCTTCTTAATGATCTAAGCTGGCTGTATTATTACTGGTTTTACAAAGAACAAAAAATTGCACACTTATGACATACTATTGCTTTATTTTGAATATTTTGTATTAAACGTTTGGAAGGCTTTGCCTGTTTTGTCAGACATCTATGAAGTAGAACTCTAAGCCTTGGTTGTGGTTATAGTCAATGCCAACTGTCTCTCCCATTATGTAGTAGTTTTTTGATTTGTCTGCCCTTTATGTACATAAACATGCATCAGCATACACTAAAAAAGTTCAAACTTTTGGTAACAAGTTCATAGAAGTTCTTAAGGGAGTAAAAAAGTTACCACATAAAAAACCTCATAAAAATCTCCTATGAGTCTTTAAAGATCAGAGTTCCTGTCATTAATGTCAATTAACTGATCTGTTCTCTCTTGCTTTAGGCAAAGAGCTACTGTTGTGAGCACACTATGGGACCAGAGATACTTCTTTAATTAGTCTAACTGAAGGAAAAAATATGGTGATGATGGAACTGGTGATTGAAATTAAGTCAGAGAAGAATGAAGATCAAGATGGAAAAGAACTGCTGGTGTTGAAGTTGCCTTGCAATTTTAGTGAGTATAATCCTCAAATCTCCTCTTGAAGTTGAAAACTTTGTTAAGCCAAATATGCAGAGTTAAAAAATTAGGAATTATTTTAAAAGTGCTACTTGAAGGGAACAAGCCAGCATCTGACCAAAATAAAGTTGTCACCTGCTACATTACTGATGCCCATTCTTCAAAACAGAAAGCATTCCTGACTTCAGTGGGTCTGTTTTTCTGCAGGCAGAACAAGTATTTTTTGATGCTATGTTCACACAAGTCAACTCTGGCTGAGCTCCACCTAAGTTTTTGAGTCAGGAGGCTGAGCATCTCAAATTTAGATGGGAATGCTCTTATCTGGCAAGGCCAGACGAATTAAACCTTGGACTAGCCACTTAAAAGACTATTTCTTTACCAACTCATATATATAAATTTGCTTTCATGCTGGTATGATAGTATTATGAACAGAAAGTGGAACACATGTTTTTATGTTATATAAAAGCCTTTTGTAGATGGATCATTGCATAAATGATCTTTCTGTTTGATCAGAGTCTGGGGGAACAGATCAGGAACGTTTTCACAGGTCACTGATTCGGTGTGTTTGCAGGCGAGTGAGTCTGGCAGAGTACGTGCAGCAAAGAGAGTGAGGGCAGACAGTGACAAAGGTGGTTCTGGTAGAGTTTATTAATGGTGTTTTAATGTAAACTTCATTATATAAAGATGGTTTTAGCTGGTGTATCTGTTCAGCTCTAAGAAATAAAAAGGGCATGAGAAGCCTTTCCTTCACTATTAAAGGCAAGCTGTGAATGTAGTTCAACCCTTCTTCTGAGAAAGGATCTGGCCCAGTATGAACCCTGAATATTGCAACAGAACACCCACTGAAAGAAAAAAGAGATAAACCCTGCCAAGTAGGTATTTCCAAGGAAGGGAGACTCATTTTGCAAAGCCTAATGAGGGCTGAGAATCCATGCTTCTGGGATCTATCCAGATTCCATGAATAAGCCACAGAGGGACTGGTGAGAGCTAATAATGCTTCATGACTATAGTCTCAAATTCCTCACTCAAATTTGTGTTTGTTGTAGTCTTACAGTCATTAGGAGAGAAGCCACCTCTGCTCTGAAGCAGTGTCCTATCCCATCCTCAGCCATTGTTCCTGTTGGCCACCATGTGCCATTAAAATTGGCATATTTTTATCAACGGTGTCCTTTTACTTAAAACATTTTTTCTGGTTCTTTGGCATTGTTATGGAAGCGTGTTTGAAAAATTACTTTGTAGAAAGCTCCACTTCTCCTTACCCTGCAAAAACTTTCTGATGAACAGTTCACTAAATTAGCCCTACCCTAGTTTATGAAAAGCAATTTGGCAGTATAGGAAATTACAAGATGTTTTCATTGTGTGGTAAGGCTGTGAGAGTACATGCAAATGGGTCTGAGAGTTTGTTTAGAACAAAAATTCACAGGGTCTGTAGTTGATACATATTGGAGGGTTTATCAGGAAAGCCCACTCAGAAGGCATAACTAATTCATATCAGGTAACCCCCCACATTTGTTCAGGGAATTAAGTGTTGCTGTCAAATGTCCTGCCTATTAGTTTCTCACAGATTTTTTGGCATATGTTTTAGCCTAGCGGGATTGATCCTGCACAACTTACATCAGTGTGGACCTTGTGACTTGAAATGGATAGAGGATCATTTCAAAGAGCCTGTAATATGAACTATTTGGGTGCTAAGTCCTTGACAAGTAGTTGTGGTTGGCTTAGATATTTTCAAAATTACTTGGATACTTTGAAGAGCCCTTAATATCCCTATCACTTACTTCCTCCCATCTGAGAGCATAATGCTAGGAATCACTTCTGAAAGTGCAAATATGTGCAAGCTATATTTCTAGGAATTATTTTCCAAAACTAATTAGCTCTTGCAAATAGGCTGAAGAAAGGGGGAGGAGGAAAATAAACAGAAAAATAACTAGCAAGAGAACCTATAACTAACTAAGCTGTTTGATCCTGTGTGCTGTGGGATTAGGTAAAGCACATCATCTATGAATTTACCTACAGAATAGGTCTGTGCTGACTTGGTGAGTTCAAGTGGAATCCACAAATGGTTCAAGGCAAGTTAGTACAAATTATTCTTTCTAACTGCTGATTGCTTAAGTCTGCTGTGTGTTAAAAGAAGCGAGCTATCAGTGCAGTTCGTGATTTTTGCAAAAGAGTTTTCTTTCAAGAATCCAAACCAAGCCAATTACTAACACAGACATAATAGCAATTTTTGTAAAAATTTGGACAAAAAAGGGACTGTCTATTTGTCATGTTGAGCTCTCTTTTGTGATTGCTTAGGATAATAGCTTTCCAAATGTAGCATAAAAAAAGAAATCAGAAAAGAAGTATGTGTGCACTATCAAAGGGGTAACAGCACACTTCTTGCTCCAGGGATTGTGACGATACACTTAAAAAGTATCCGGAAAGAGAGAAGGACAGAATATATGTTTGGTTTCAGTTATTCATATGTATATCAGCACTGGCATGGCATTAGGATGCTAATTAATATTTTTCCAGTTTTTACTTCTCTCTCAGAAAACTAACCGAAGACTGCAATATCCCTTGAGGGTTTGCAATTCTAAGTTTCTCAATTTTATTACTCTTTTCTTCCAAAGCTATGCTTCTAAAAGCCCATGTTGACAGGTTTGTTGGGGTGGGGAGGGGAGGTTTGGGTTTTTTCTGTTTCTTTTTTTACAAATTTCTACGTTCTTGCTCTTTATCTCTTCCATCTTCATGCTCTTATTTCACGATCACCTTTTCACTCCTCCGTGTGTGTATCTTAGATGGAGTGAGTCTATTTTTCAACTCAGTAGCCGTTGCTTTGGGGATTGCCCTCTTTTCTTGGTCTTCTATTCACTATGTGCCTAGGCAAAGACATGTCCCTTGCAGCTGGACTAGTGCGCTCTTGGAGATCTCCTGAGGTTCATGTAGGTGCAGATGGTTTGGCTGTGTATTTACTTGAACCCTGTGTAAGAGTTGCAGCCATGGCTCATTGATATAGGGCATGTCAGGTGAGCAGAGAGAAGCAAGGAAGAGTTAAACCCTATTTCAACTACTGGAGGATGAATGTGGGTGGCTTGTGGTTTGGGTGGAGTTGAAGTCATGATGTTTCCTCACCTTTCTTGCTCCTCTTGTCTGTTCTGTGCTCCTCAAACCTGTCTGACAATCTTCTTTCCCAGCTATTTCCTGAAATTGGGAAACACTAACAGCTGGTACAGTGTTGTGTGTCTTCCTGCAATACACTTATCAGTGGAAGTGAGTGTTTTGTTTTCTTTTGGCCTTTAGTCACAAAGGTCTAGTTTTATAAAAATAGGTCACTGTACTTGGTGTTGCATAGATGAAATGATGTGAATGGCACAGTTCAAATTCCAGAATGAGAACTTGGGCAAGACTGAATGAAGCAATGTTTAATCCATTTAAATGCTTGCGCTTATCTCTTTATAAACCCACTAACACGTTGAAGGGAGGACTTATTCTTGTAAACTGGCACAACCTCATTTTTCAGTGAGTGTATCTAAAATTCAAAATCAGAACAGTTTTTTACATTCACTTTGCACAGATGTGACTTCTTGGAGGACAGAACAGTGCAACTTAGAATTAAGTTATAAGTATATTTGTCTTTCCTGGCATGAGGATTAGTAAAAATGTTTAAATTTCATTCAAGGGCAAAGCCATCCATATCACTGGGAAAGTGGAAGTTTTCTGCTCTGTTTCACGGTACCTTAGAGAAAGGCATGATATTGTGCTCAGAAATTTATCTGTGGTGCTTTGACCCTGGCTAGACTCCAAGTGCCCACCAAAGCCAGTCTGTCACTCTCACTCGGATGGACAGGGAAAAGAATATATAATGAAAAGCTCATGGGTCAAGATAAGGACAGGGAGAGATCACTCCTCAGTTACTATCACGGAAAACAGACTTGGATTGGGGAAAAAATTATTTTATTATCAATCAAATCAGACTGTGATAATGAGAGCCTGCCTGCAACCAACACTTTGCCACACAAAACCCAATACACCATTGTATCTTGCAATTTCTTTCCGTGGACCACTGTCAATTCTAATTTTGGAATAACCTATTTTTTTCCCCTGTTTCAGCTCTGCAGCTTTGATCTTTTCAGCAGTTTAACCTGGTTTAATTCTAACCAAAGATCACTGGAATAGGAAAAGTTTAAGAGTGGTGGGGACACACACACACACCATATTTATTTATTTTTGTCCAGTTAGATTAGCGTATAAGTGCTTTTTAGAATACAGACAGAAAGGGGCCCAAGAAATTTTTTAGTGGCTTCCTTACTCAAACTCTTCCTAAGACTGTGATAGTTCTGGTTGGCTTGGGCCATGATTAAATGCTAGTACTGCTTTACAGTAACGTGGATGGGAAGGATTCCACTTCTGCTTGACCTCCGATGACTTTGATCGTGTACAGCTGGTTACTAGGACTTTGCACGCAGAACCACATTTGTTCTTAGTACAGTTACATATATTCTCTCATAAAAAGATGAATGGTGCATTGTCGCCTAAGTCTTACACAGCATTTGACTTTTATAAAGGGGGTTGTGAGTGTAGGAGTGGAATGTACATATGTGAGCCACTGTATGATTTCAGGTTGCTTCATGATGAGTGGATGACCTGGTGATTGACCAGAACTATCTTGGCATGCTCTTTTGCCATCCCTCAACTTGCTTGTGGAAGAAATGTATCTACAGAATCTGTAGTCATCTTTGTTCAGGTAAACCCACAATTTGGACTATTTTCATTAATGGATTGGGAAGTATCTCCAGTCTGTATAAAGATTTGATTCATACTTGGTGGAAGGAAACTTTGAAGGTTGTAGGCATTTTTACAGTTTTCAATGGAAAAAATTGCTGTCTCTTAATTAATAGATTCACATTATTTACTTCCTGCCCTTTAATAATGGCCTGCTCACTTCCCTGGACTTATTATTTCAGAAGGCTTCATTTAAGAAAGTCCTTTCTGTAAATTAATGTACTGCAGATTTATTCTTCAGCATGTCTACATTTGATATATATAGTATTTAAGTTTGTATTCACTTAGCAAAGCATTTACTCCATTATCATGTAATCATTTCCAGTCCAAATACAGAATCTAGAGATTAATGTACTATAAATTTCTTCTTGCAGCAGTTTTATTGCTATATTACTTATTAAGTTATGTTTGCATTGAACTTAAAAAATAGGAGAGATAGATAAGAGGTTTGTTTATGTTTTAAATTGAGTGTTTTATAGTCAGTTCAGGCTGAAAGGCTAACGACGATGACATACATACTTTACAGCTGGTTAAATGTTGCCAATCAAATTTGGAAAAGTCAAGAACATTTCTGACATGGCTTTGTGCTTTTCCCATTGCAACAAATGTTTTTTCTTTGTCTTTTGTTTGCTGTGATGGTGATGGATATTTTTTTTTTACCTTTTTCTAAAGGCCACTAGAAGCATGAGTTTGAGAAAATAGAAAAAACGTTGTATCTCTTTTCAACTTTTTCTTTTTTACTAGCTCATCAATGGAAAATATTGGTATCTCACGCTTACAACTTTTTCACTGTTCAAAGGGTCCTAAACTCCTTCATGTCAAGGAGACTGTTGTGGTTTAAGCCCAGCTGGTAACTCAGAACCACACAGCTGCTCGCTCGCTCCCCCCAGTTCTTCCTCCCCTCACTCCCAGTGGGAGAACTGAAATAAGGTAAAACCCACAGGTCCAGCTAAGAACAGTCCAGCAAATAAAGTATAATATAAAATTATTACTACTACCATTAATAATAATAATAATAATGATAGGGGAAATAACAAGGGAAGAGGATATAAAACTAAAAGGGGAAGGAAAAAACTAAACAATAAACACAATGCAACTGCTCACCACTCACTGACTGATACCCAGCCTGACCTGAGCAGCGATTTGGGCCTTCTGTGCAGCTCCCCCCAGTTTATATACTGAGAATGACATGTTTTGGCATGGAATACTCCTTTGGCTAATTGGGGTCAGGTGTCCCATCTCTGCTTCCTCACAGTTTTTTGTGCTTCTCCTCACTGGTAGCATGAGAGACTGAGAAGTCCTTGATCAGAGTAAGCACTACTTAACACAACTAAAACACTGGTTTGTTATCAGCATTGTCCTCAGATTAAAGTAAAAAACACAGCTCACCAGCTACTAAGAAGAAGAAAAATAACTGTTACAGCTGAAGTCAGGACAGAGACTAAGCAGAAAATAAATAGCTAAGGTAACCTCCTAGGTCCTAGAGAAGATTATATAGTAGATAGCAGACTATCTAGTTCTTTGCTGGATAAACCCCATGCTGTGTATATCAGATTTCAGACGAAATCTGTTGTACAAAAGGTTATATACTTACATCCTTTTACCCATACAGATAGTGACAGTATCTGTATGGGTAATCCCAGAAAGTATTTTGCTTGCTTGATCTTGTTTTTATATAGTCAAATACATATAATATTAAAACATGTTATGCAAAATATATGAGTTGCTATATACAGATTGAGGTATAAGCATGTTATGAGAGATGCATGCAATTTCGTTGTCCAAAATAAATTTCTAGCCCTTTAAAATACAAATTAAGCACAAATATGCTGGGTTGGTTGAGAAGACAGAATTTATATTCTCTGTTTCACTTTTTGTTTGTCATTCCCATCCCTTTTTTCATCAGTTATTAAAATGCGCAAAGCCACTTCTGCCAGAACACTTATCCCCTGCCACATTGAATCAGCATTTCCACAAAGAGTGTTTCCTCTGAGCTTGGAGCTGTCACAGATGGACTGGAAGAGCTGCTTTCTGGTGATGCAGTGCAGCAGGGGACACATGCTCAAATGACAGCACCAGTGCACAATTAACATAGGCTGAAAAAGCATAAAGGAAATTGTAAAGCAGAGTGAAAAGCTGCAGAACCCTTAACTGTAACTCACTCAGGGCTTTTTCAATTCTCTTTGCAGTAAGGCAAAAAAGGCAAGTTATTAAAACACTGTATATTTTTGTGAGGCAAACTATCATCCTAAGTCCTATTTTTTTTTTTTTCTTATAGAATTATGATGTATCAGTGGACTAAAGCTGCCTTCCATACGAAAAATATTCTTAGGGAGAATTTGTAGAACTCAAATGATGAATTGTCTCAGATTTGTTATTATTTTATAAAAATTTACAAAACACAACCTCAGTTTCCTTGATAACTTTAATACTTTAAAAAAGAAAAATGTTCTCAAGTGATCTTTACTGAGAAGTAGGGTTTATTGTGAGTTCCCTCATACTGCCACACTAATCAAAAGTTGTGACTGATTGCTCTAACTGCTTCATAAGGTATAGGACTGAAGCACAGAGAGTTTTTCAAAACATTGCTCAGCATCTCCCAGAAGGGGAGCAGCCCTTCCATTTGGATATGATGGGCTTATTTCAACCTTTGCTTAGTGCTGTGCTTTCGTAATTCTGCCTACTGGGGCATGAAAACCACCACACTATCAAGAGTATCATGCTACCTCTCCTCCTCCAGCCCTTCAAGCATCACTATAGCATCCACTTGCTTGCTTGTTAAAATAAATAGCACTAATGATCCCCCCAGCAGCCTCTGCAGACTCTTTGGACCTTCTCCATTTTCAAGGTCACAACTCTGCTTGAGGTTTATAAATTCATGAATTAATAATGCGTAGCACTTTTCATCCATGAATGTCAAAGGTGAGAAACTATTTTTATTCCCATTTTTATCAAGCAGGAAATTGAGCTGTAGAAGTGACATATATAAAATTGTTTTGGAAACCAATGATAGATGCAGGAAAAGAACGGCTTCTTCTGCACTAAGCTTGCATTGTAGCTATTGCATCACATTGCTTCACAGTGCCCTTTGTGCAACAGCGTAGTCTTATTTAAGTTGAGATTTAAGTCCCACAAGAGTCAGGAAATTAAACTCTGCCACACAGTGCATTCATTGTACATTTTTATTGGTCATGGCCTGTACATTACCAGTGGTCATCCTTTTTCCAAAGGGTAACTTTCAGGGGGCCTCATACTAATAAGTGATGCATATTTCATTGTCTTATTTCTTTTATGCCACAACTGCAAAACTAAACAACATAAATTTTATTCTAGTTTTCATGACTGGACTGATCAGGACTGCTGTATAGTTTTAGCTTTTTTAAAAATTATTTAAGAAAATGCCACAAAATACAAATGAATGTCTTGCCTTTAACACTCCTCTAGGGTAGTCCAAGGATGATTCAGGCACTTTATAGCTCTTGTGGAACATGAGAGAAGTAATGGTGAAATACCCTGGGTAAAGACCATCCCCTTTTGGAAGTGGTCTCTTGTCACTCTTAATTTTGACATTCCTCACAAAAATCTTTTATTCAGCAAGGATGTTCTGCCTTTTCCATTACCAGCCTCATTTCCCCAAAGGATCTCTTGACTGTCTATTATAATTCTTGTTTCACTCTCAAAGCACTTTCTTGAAATGAGTACTTCTAATAAGCACCTCTATTCAGGTAAGCACTCCAGAAAATCCTCAAGATGGTTAAGAGGAGATGCTGAAGAAACACTTAGGGCTGTCAGAGTAATGCTTCTCTCTCCCTGAAAATACTGGGAGAGTTATTCTTGAGAAACACTGAACACTGCCAGGCACTTCAGCTAATATTTAGCCCTTCAACAACTGTGATAGCTTTGGGTACAACCCTGTGTCAAGTATAAAGTCAGAGCCTATTAACCTGGAGCTTAGACAGGCTGTTTTATTGACAGGCTCTGGGAAGGCACTTTTTATCAGTTTGTTAAAATCCTGGAATTGCTCCTAGGAAACAAACTGTAAGATTGTCTTTCTTTCTAAAAATGGGTTTAAATAAATTTGGTTTTTTAATTTTATTTTGTTTTACACAATTTCTTTTGGTAAAAGGCATCCATCATGTAATACACATTAAAATGCCTGTACAGATTTCGTTGATGTGATTTCCACCTCCTCCCCCCCACAATCTTAAACTCTTCTTTTCTCTAATCTCAGCAGTACTGTCACTGAACTATTTCTGTGTAATTGTCTCTGCTGCCTCAGACTGCATCATTTGTGTATTTACTTTGTAAGAGAATTTTACGGAGGAAGGAAAGAAGTCTGAGAAAAGTACCATAATGGTGACATAGTGGCTGACAAAAAGTGGCAGGTTTATGGAGTTGAGGAATGAAAGACCTTGTTTATCTCTGTGGCTGCTACAGCACACTCCTTGGCAACTTCTTCACAGCAGCCTACTAGTATACTCAAATCTGAGTTTTAGACACAGTGACCCTGTATGTAGGAAAACTGGGACAGCTTTAATTTTGCAGCTTTCACAGTCCATACCAGTTTTCAGTTCCTGGAGGACAGACTTGGTAATTTGATTAGGGTGGTACTTGCTGCTTTTTCTGTTTACATGGTTTGTCATTTAGAATTTCTTCTACACTGTAAATCATGATTATTTCATATATCAAAAGACTTACCATGTTACTATCAATATATTTTTTTCCTCTCCCTACTTCTAAGGACTGATGCCTCTAATTTCCCTTTAAAGATCCCAAATAAAATAGCCCAATAATGCGACAATTTTCTGTTAACAAATAGTATAACTGGAACTACCACTAGAGGGCTTTAATTAGAATCTAAATCTTACCCCTGTTATGTCCTCTCCAATCTGGAGTAATCAAATGTCATATCTAGTTGTTCATTTTTCTCTAAAATTGAAATACAGGCTAACAGCTGGGTTTTTTGTTGTTGTTGGTTTGTTTGTTTTTCAGTTGATGTTAGACTTAATAAATCTTGTAGATGATTTGCTTCCCTAAAGTTCAGTTAAAAAGGAGTCACAGAAATTTTCACAGATAGGCCTTGAAGATGAAAGGATTTTCTTAATTGCGAAGAACAACCACTACTCTTTAAAGCCAGTTTGCAGACTGGTCCTTTAAATGTCTTTAAGGTGACTCTGCTTAAGGACAGAAACTCATGGTCTAGCACTTTGCTAAGTGCTAAGGAGGGGGACTTGGCGGCCATGGTGTTTAAGTGGACCATCAGCCAAGGCTTCACAGGGCTCAAACACCAATACAAAGAAACAAAATTTCTCTAGGGTGTAAAATTCATCTAATAATACTTAGCACTTACAACTCTGGGTACATCCTCAAAGGGCTGAACTAATAGCAGCTAATTTAATCTTCAAACAAGCTGAGTGAGGAGCATTATGATCACTGTTGAGTGCCAGAGCAAAGGAGTAACACTGCACAAAACCAGAGACATACGCCTCTACCCAGGTACTTTGTGCCTAATAGGAAATGTTTTTAGTAGATTTAATCCCGATAGGTACTTAGGGGTGGCTGCTGACTCTTTCCAAATTCTAAGTATTTGTTATTTTAAAATCTAGAGGTGAAATCAAGGTTGTAACCAGGAGAAAAAAAAAAAAAAAAAGAAAAAGAAACAAAAACCCCGCATCACCATTGACAAAATGCCCCCACATTGGCTGTTATAGGGGGTGGATAAACTGTCACAGAGAATAGACATTTTATTTTTTCTCTCCAGATCTGTGATTCATAAGGGTCCCATTTACACTGATTTCCCTACACTATTTTAAGATGGAAACTCAACATATGTAGCTGTAGACACCTTGCAGTGTCTCTAGAAAGACTGCTGCTGTTGTGGTACCCCACAAGTGCTTCACCTCCCCAAGCCACAGGTAACCAAAGCAAGCACAAAGTGGTTTCCTCTTCCTTGACTCCACTTCACACGATGACACCCTGAGGGGCCTTAAGGAGACAAGGGATAGTACTGTAAAATGGGAAAAATGTCAAAACCACAAAAAAGACACATAAAGGGATGTAGGAGGACAGTGTCTAACATATAAGGAAGAGTGTGTTTGCTTCTACATGGGTGAGACCCGACTGGAGGTTTATTTGTTTTTCTGCCATTGCAAATCCAAAGCCAAACATGGAAACACACAGACTTTAAGTGAGTACTTATGTGCATACATGTATGTGTAAAATTATCACCCAGTTTAAGAAAACAACCTAGTTTAAAAGCAATAACACCTAGTTGCAAATGTTCACATACCTCTACATCTTGATGTGTTTAAATGTTTTGGTGTTTTGGTTTTTTGGTTTTTTTTTTTTTTCAGCAATTGCAATAATGCTTAGATTGAGGAGATTAATTTAAAGATTCTAGCATTTTTGAGGATTTATATTTTTAGTAAAACTGAAAGGCATTTGAAAGAAAAATTATTTTGAATGAAAGAATTAAAACTCCTTGCTCTAAGAGTGTGAAAAAAATGGGCTTAGGTTTTAAACTTAATATTTTTATTATTAATTTAATATTAATATTCAAAGGTGATTTTTATTTAAATGAATAGCTTATTGCCCAGCTTTTTATACTGAAGAGAGCAAGTAGTATGTTATTGCAATGCTGGGCAATTTGCTATGTTGTTCATACTCCAGAACCTTGCCTCCAAACCTCACTTCTCCCTGACAATGACTGGTCCAACGGAGTAATGTGTCCTCTTGTTAGCTGAGTGAGTATTGCCTCAGTGTGTACTGGTTGTCACTATTGCTCCCTTCCTTTCGCTGTTTCCTTGCAGTTGCACTTCAAAGCATCAGGAGGCTCAGACTCCACAGTGATTTTAGGACTTCAGAGCTTAGGGGATATGATAACAAAAATCTTTTCACCTCTTCCTTTGGCATATTTATTCTGTGGTGATGCTAGTTTTATGAACACTCTTTGCATTACACGAAGTGGTGCACATCAGATAAACAAGAGTATTTTATTTTTTAAGTTGGCTCATTTTCGTGACCTTGTCATGGGTCCAATTCAGGAGAAAAAGGAAAAAGACACAATACAGTGCTAGCTATTGCTTTGGAAGGTAGATGCAGGGCCGAAATTTTGTGTGCCTTAGGTAAGCAATAATAGGTTACCTGCTTAAGGCACTAACTCAAAGAGCAGCAATAACCCCTTCTAGTCTACCAAAAAAAGTCCTTAAGAGGAAGAGGTGCAATGTGATCACAGAGCACTCAGAAACATTTTCTCTGCTCTGCTTTGTCTTTGTAAATCTTTTCAAAGTTCAGCAGGACAGCCGTGCTGTGGCTGCTAGCTATTAGGGCTGCACACTGCTTTTCAGATTTACAGCTGTGTACTTGTCATTTCCAGATGCAGTTTTACTAAGACAGTCACTCAGGAAACATCATGAGAAGCAGCAGGTTTCCAGTAAAACATGCCCATAAACACCACAGTTGCTGGCAAAATAAGACTTACACCCAGATGCTTTAGGAGAAAAACAGTCTATTCTTTGTTCACATTTACCCTGAGGGTTCAACTTGGATCCATAAATATGTACAATGGAGCAGCCCATCCAGCTTGGCTGGCCGATGGGACACGTAATTCCCCATTTCAGGCGCTTCTGCTATTTCTGTTGCATGGGTCTGTACAAGGAGTCTAACTGATGAAAATAATTCAGAAACCTGTTTCAATAAAAGTTTATAAATTATGTGCTGATTTTTGTTCTCAGTTCAGCTATGGCTAGTTGAGAACTGGAATTTAGCAGGGAAATGCAAGAAACCAGAGAGTGAAATGCACAGAAATCCTGCAGTTTCCAAACTAAACTTATCCTGACACCACCCATTTCCAGTTCCTCTGGACTCTGGGAAGAGCACAGTGCAGCACAAAAGTTGCAGAGGATTAATTGGCACCCGACAAAGGGTAGCAAGGTGGGAATAACAGGCTGCTCAGGCATTGCTGTCCTTCCTGCTGTTGAATGGAACTATGAGCTGGGATCTGGGTTTTCTGGTGGAGGGCTCCATGTGGTTGCTGGCCTTTTCAGAGAGAGGGCCAAACTTCGCTTTTCCAGACTGGGGCAGTGAAATCGATAGTCTGTAACATGTATAGAGAGGTTGAGAAACATCTTATACAACTTCTATTTCTCAGCATGTATATCAGTAAAGCTCCAAATACCAGACATCCACACTTAGGGAATACTCTTCCTCTTTTTTTCTTACTGGATCTCATCTGTTCACTTCGTCACATATTAGCAAAAAACTAAGAACTATTCCCAGCTGAGATTTCCTACATCCTTCATTTTTGATTGCTATATTTTGGAAATTGGGATTATAATTGTGACTGTTAACAACATATCACATAACATTTTTTCCTCATTTATTTCTCCTAGAATTTCTTCTTAAGTGAAACAACGTCCCAAGTCAGTTTCCACTTGAATGGTGACCAGCATCACATCAAGACTAGAGACTGTATGTACCTGTGTTAATGTTTGCACCCCTGGGCATTAGGAGAAGGGTGGGTATATCATCTACTTAAACTCAGATAGCTGGATGCAAAGTGACTACCAAGGCTGCTCTGCTGGACAGGGGAGAGGAATTACAATGAAAGGCTTCTGGGTTAAGGACAGTGAAAGTTCACACAACAGTCACTGTCTTCTGGGCTTAACTTTACTCCCAATTTTCTCTAAGTCCTCCCTCCCAGCAGCACAGAGAGGTAAGAAATAGGTTTGTGCTCAGCTCATCACACATCACATACTGTTTCTGCTGCTCCCTCCTCCTCCAATGTGAGTCCTTCCCATCAGCTGCAGTTCTTCACAAACTGCTCCAGTGTGTATCCCTTCCATGGGATGCAGTCCTTCAGGAACAGACTGCTTCAGTGTGGGTCCCCTCTGGGGTCATGAGTCCTGTAGCAAACCTGCTCCACTGCAGGCTCCTCTCTCCACGGGGCCACAGGTACTGCCAGGAGCCTGCTCCAGGGCAGGCTTCCCACAGAGTCACAGTCTCCTTTTGGGTGTCCCACGACCCTGGCGTGAGGTCCTCCATGGGCTACAGGGGAATCTCACTCCTTCCCTCCTTCTTCACCTACCTTGGGGTCTGCAGAGCCATTTTTCTCGCATATTGTCACATTTTTCTTTGGCTGCGATTGCTGTTGCCCAGATTCCCCTGCTCCCCCTCCTTCTTGAATATGTTACCTCAGAGGTTCTACCATTGTTACTGATGGGATCAGCTTTGACCAGCGGTGGGTTCATCTTGGAGCTAGCTGGCATTGGCTTTATCCAAGGGAAAGCTCCTAGCAGCATCTCACAGAAGCTATCCCTGTAGTCCCCCTGGCTGCTACCAAAAGCTTGGCAAGCTAACCCAGTATAACGGTGCAGCACAAACAGAGAACTCTTTCTTCCTCATCTCTGATGGAGCAGGGCATTTATTTTTCTAGCAAGTGTTGTTTTCTTTTTAGCCTGTGTGTACCCCCTCTGTCACATAGATATCATTTCCTTACAGCTGTTTTTACAGGGCAGGGTAAAAGTTGATGTATTCATTACCAAGGCTCCCCAGGCATTATTTTGCGCAATTTATAGAGATGTACTGAATGAAGGATATCTACTGCCAGCTTGTCAGCCAGAGCATGAGACTGTGCTGTTCTTCCCAGCAAGTGCCCTGTCTTGTGACTCCTGCCTGCTCTCCAGTGGCTTTGAAAAAAACCAAAGGGGACTTGAAAGCCAAAACAATAGTGACAAATTGAAATGTAGAAGAGATTCTTCAGAAGATCTCCTGCACCCACACATATGGTGTAGAATTATTTTTACTCATTGAGATGATAACTCCTTTTGTAAATGGAAAAAAAAAAAAGAGGAAAATTTAAAAAAAAAGAGGAAAAAAAGCAGCTCTCTTTCCAGTATTTGCACCTACTGCATGTAGACCTGAGCTGACACTTCTTATAGGGGAAAAGGTATATTTCCCCAAGGAACAAAAAACGAAATTAAAAATTCAGATATAAACTGCTTAGAATTGTGAGCAGAGAATACTATTCCCAGCCAATGTCAGATTTTCTTCCTAAAGGATAGTGAGCTTAATCACAAATGAAAATCTTTTTTGTCTTAGTAGCTTCATTTGTGATCTGGCTTCTTTCACTCTTTCGGTATAAAAAATGTTCCCCTGTGAATGTTTTTCCTTTTCACAGTTTATTTTTTCAGGTGTGCCATAGACTGAAAAAAGTACATAAAATATCAAACTCTATCGGAGCTTCAAAAATCACATTTTTTTTTTTCAGTCTATAGTAGAAAAAATATTGTCTTCTGTATTCTAATATAAATTTATTTGGGTTTTAGGTTTTCCTTACTTACTTGTTTCACTCTGTGCCTTTCCATTTTCTTGCCACTGGACATGAAATTATCAGATTACTCAGGCTTCATTGAATTTCCATCTCTATTTTAGATTTCAGTTTTACTTTTTAATTTTTCCTTATCCTAATTTTAATTCCTCTTATCCGTAAAGGCATGTCTGCAGATGTGATATTACTGGAATATTTCTTTATTGATTTATGGAAGTTTAAATTCCTTTATATAGCTAACACAAATGAAGAGATTTTAATCTAGTCTTGTGCTGGGTTTTGTCATGTCTCTTCTCCCATGTTACTGTTCAGTGAGGTTCCACAGCAAATAGCATTCTTTGACATACTAACACCTCTTGCAATTTCTACCCTCTTTTAATTTTGTTAAAGGCTGTGTGACCTAGCATAGCTTTGGAAATGAGATCCTCCATATCTGTTTGAAAAGCAGTGGTGAACTGTACTTCAAGTGTGTTCCTATGTTTTAATGCAGCTTGGAATTCCCTTATTTTCTTTTACCTGAGAAACATAGCTTCAGTACAAGCAAACTAAATGTGTAATGGAGAAAAAGATGAAGAAATGGAATAAACTGAAAAAAATAATTACTGTAAAAAAGAAGAAGGCTTGCTTTCTTTTAATGACGGTTTTTTTCCATTATCAGAGGGTGCATCTTCAAGTCATAATTCAACAAAGAGCAGGATAAATGTTTGAGTGTGAATAACAAAAGGTATTAGTGAAGTTTCTCTGGAAGCACCTTTCAGTTTAAATCCAGTTCTGGGCTTCTCTATATACTCTCGAGTTATACCTAAGCTTTGACAGATGATAGTGTTAACAGCTTGTCTTTTGAATCATTAATTGAAATATACACTTAAAAGTGATTATGTATTTAGAAAGATAGGCAGTTACAGCTCAGAGAGAGAAAGATTGTGGCTCTTTTTCTCTTCCATTCTATTTTCATGGATGGTGTTGATTACATCATTCAGGCAGGGAAGGGTGAAGCACAGTGGTTAGGTCACCTTAATGAGGGCAAATAAAATGTGTTTCTTCCAAAGAGGTGGAGAACCTTTTTAATTAGATATTTGTGGAGTGCTATTATTTTTTTATATGCTATTTTTATTGTGGTTGTTTTCCCAGGAATCTGCACTTAATAGAGGGATGTTTTATGTGGTGCGTTCTGGTTTTGTGCACAGAGGAAGAAGTTTTAATGTTGCTTTTTTGGGTTTTTTTTTGTTTGTTTGCTTTGTTTTGTTTGTTTGTTTGTTGTTTGGTTTTTGGTTTGTTTCTTTTTTTTTTTAAATGAGTGAGGTTTATATATAACGCACATTATTTGCACCTGCTCTTTAGATATAGTATCCTATCTTTTCTCACTGAAATAGAAATAGCAAGCTTTTAAAATACACCATTTTCCACAGAGTAATATGCAACATGAGTTTTGGGGGATCTGTTTGGTGATGCTTTGTAGTTTCATAGGTCTAGCACTCAGAAAAAAACCCCAAAACTCTATATGTCTTTATCATTATTTTAGTAGATGAACCTTTTTCATATTAAAAATGTCTGTCTAAAACAAAAGTCTCCAAGACAGTGACAGCCTACTGCCTCCATACATCCAGTGCATTTTGAATGTAAGTTACAGAATTTTGGAATTCTGTAGTGATTTTGATAATCTTTCAGTCTTGAGTTTTCTGTCTGAAATAATTTGGGCTACAGCAGCAAGGGAACCTGAAGTGGCTGTGTAAGACCAAATGCTAGATCACTTAACTGCAGATACCTGGCCACCTTGGGGAAGTAACAACTTTCAAAATGGGCTCCCTGAGGGCTGCATGTAGATATTTGAAAGCAGAGGAGTAAGAACTAAAGAAACTTTTGACATGATATACAAAGAACGGGCTTGGGTCTTAAATGTCTCAGTAATGTCTGTCAGTGATAGGTTGGAGGCTATGGAACTCTGCTTGGGGATGGTTGATGGGCCAAATGACTTTGTGGGTCAAGGTCAAAGGGAGAACCGTGATGTGGGTCTGCTACAGGCCACCCAATCAGGAGAACTCTGTGGATGAAGCCCTCTATAGACAGATAAGAACAGCTTCACGCTCCCAGGCCCTTGCCCTCATGGGGGACTTCAACCACCCTGACATCTGCTGGAGGGACAGCACAAGCAGTCCAGGAGGTTCCTCGATTGTGTGTAAGACAACTTCCTTCTGCAAATAACAGAGGAGCTGACAAGGAGAGACACTGTGCTTGACCTCGTGCTCACAAACAGGGAAGGGATGGTTGGAAATGTGACGCTCCAGGGCAGCCTTGGTTGCAGTGATCATGAGATGGTCGAATTTGCGATCCTCAGGACAGTGAGAAGAGCGTGCAGCAAGCTCACTGCCCTGGACTTCAAGAGAGCAAACTTTGGCCTCTTCAGGAACCTGCTCAGTAAGGTTCCATGGGATATCGCCCTAGAGGGCAAGGGGCCCAAGAATAGTGGATATTCAAGGATCACCCTGCTGCAAGCTCAGGATTGCTGCATCCCGACAGGAAAGGAATGGGGCAAGAAGGCCGGGAGACCTCCTAGGATGCTGAGGAAACTTACTTAGAAGGAAAAAAGAAGCTTATTAAAGGTGGAAGCAAGGGCAGGTGGCCTGGGGAGAGTACAGGGTGCCTACAAGAGTGCTGGAGAGGGACTCTTCATCAGGGACTGTAGCTTAACTTAAAACAGGGGAAGTTCAGGTTAGGCATAAGGAACTTCTTTACTGTGAGGGTGGTGAGGCACTGGAATGGGTTGCCCAAAGAAATGGTAAATGCTACATCCTTGGCAGTGTTCAAGGCCAGGTTGAACAGAGCCTCAGGAGACATATTCTAGGGTGACGTGTCCCTGCCCATGGCAAGGGGCTTGGAACTAGTTGATTAGAATCCTTTCCAACCCTAATCATTCTATGATTTTATGTTGTCACTTTTCAGTACTTCATGCTTGGATGCTAGGAGGATGTTCAGATGTGACATTTGGAATTCCCATTCCAGCTTCTGAAGTTGGATTTCTAAACCTTTTCTTTCAAAGCACAACTGCCATGGAGGAGCTAATGCCCTTATTTAATATAATAACTCTGTGATTAATACATCCTGTCAGTATGTGGGAAACCTGAATTTAATTTCCTCTTCTGCCTGAGGGATTTGAACTCCAGACCACACAAAGTGACCGAGCAGCCAGCTCTAATATTTTGTGAGTGAAGAAGAGTCATACTTTCCAAGATGTCCAAGCAGCACACAAACCCAAGTATTATGGGGCCTAATTGCCCTGTTATCGGGTGGTTAGTGTTAAGAAAACACAGGGCACTGAACACTGAACCCAGCTTTTTATTACTCTGAACAGGAACTTTATTATGATGCTGGATATCAAAGGTGCCTGAATTTATCCTTGTGAGCATGGACTGTGAGCCAGAGGGTATTTTCTGAGAATATGTGTCTTGAGCCCTGCAGATATAGCAAATAAATGTGTACCCAGTCACTGAATCTCATAGGACTGTAGAAGCAATTGTGTCAAGTTTCTCCATGCTGGGAAAATGGCCAGAAGCATACCTTTAGGGAGCAGGACATCTTGAATGCCCAAAATGGCAACGTAGCCATGGATATGTTGAAGTCAAGCAAGTCTTTAGAGGATTGTAATTTTGGCATAGCACATGAGTCTGCTGGCAGATTTTTGTAGGTTCAAGGCAAGAATCACCCTCCCTTCAAAAGTTGAAGAAAGGGATGCAATTCCTTGATGATTGTAGTGTGTCTGCAGGGCAATACCATGCTTGGCTGAGCGCATTGGGTATGGTTGCCTACTATTCCAACTTGCTTTTGTACTGCTACATTTTATTGGTTGCTCAGTTATTTTCATTTCCAGTGCCACTACAGCTCTGAAACCAATTGTCGACGTGTGTAGGTCAAGGGGAAGGAAATTTAAGGGTCATCTTAAGTTTATACAGTGGTGCTTTTTCATTTTCTATAAAGCTAGCTACATTTAGGCTCCCTGACGGGTAAGCCTTTTTTTCCTTGTCTATTATTTTCAAAGAAGAGAGTGCATATGACAGTCTGAGAATAGCACCAGCCTGAACACAGATGGTAGGGATTACACCACACTGAGCCTTGACCTTCAAAAGCCTGCCGTTTCTTTTCAAGGTTTCTCTTCTTTGACAGGTGGACTGGCTTTTGTCAATTACTTTCATTAATGCATTTTTTTCATTATGATCAATTACCTGAGCTTTAGACCATGTCTCAAAATTACAGCAAAGCAGGTTCCAAATTGAAAAACTGAAACTGTTTCTTATCTTTTTTTTTCCTTTCTGTTGCACCAAAGTACTCTGAAGCACTGGAAGATTTAACTCATAATGGAGAAATATTGCCTAGTTTCTACTAATTTCTATCAGTCACTTGGTCTGGTTCTGGCTAACACACAAGGTACAGGTTAATCCATCTAGCCACAGATCAGGTTTGCAGGAGACTATATTTAAAAGATGTTGTTTTCTGAGATGTTATAAGTAAATATTGGAGCAGAAGTTAACACTGATTTTATAATGTGGAGGGAAACTTTCCATAGACCAGATACAACCATTCCTGTGATGAAATGGTGCTGTAACATAAACCTCAAATGAAAATCCAGGGCAAGACCATTGAAGTCAGTGGAATGCACACTGGTACAGAGGAAAGCAGGATTTAGCCTTTTCTTCATTAGAGATACTGACAAGCATGTCATAAATTCAAATGCATTTTGGAAACCTCAAGCCTTGAACAGTCAGAACCATAGTAGTCTGCAGAACTAGGCTGCTGGTGTAAGACCTGGTTCTCTGGGGAGTTTGGTTTTACTCTGTTGTTTTGGGGATAGATGAAAATACCATAAATGGTTTTCTTCAGCATCACAGAGTGATTTCTGTGACTGGGAGAATCATGCAGTAACCTACTGACTGGTCACTGATTCCTACATATCTTTCACAGTTCAGCATCTCAGCAAAAACGTCTGGTTTGTGTTTCTTTCCAACAGACATTAAAATTTCTCTGTCACAATCTATTGGTCCCTAACCTGAGACCCAGGTTATAATGAGGAATCAGATCATAACCTGCCAGATTATGACAATAAGGCAAAATGAAATTCTTCATCTCAGTCCTTTACCTGGCCTCCCCGTTCTCTACGTCTAGACGGGGGGGCAGAAAGGCCAAGTCTGATTTGGCCTTTTTGTGCAGTGCAGTTTGCCCTTATTCACACAGGAGAGCAAAAAGAATGCACATGGTTTGGCCTGGGTCCTCTTCCCCATATGACTGGCAGCAGATGATTTCTCAAGAGCAATAGAGATGAAGAGAAGAATTTGTAAAGAATTGAAATGTTTTTCTGGCTTTTTGCCTCCTTTTACACAGTGTTGAAACTGAAGGGATGATCTAGTCCCAAATCAAACCTTAAAAGGTGCTAATAGACAGGAGAGCCAGAGGGATAGAAACTCCTCATGGTACACAAGGGAGATAAGCAATTAATACACATTAATGTTAATAAGTGTTACTGTATAAATCCTCAGTTTCCTGGACCAAGCAGAAGAAAGTCTAAAACCATAATAAATCTGTCTCAAATTTAGTAATATTTGTTCCAAGTACAGTATAATCACTAGAATAACATTGTGGTGCTGTAAAACATGTTGAAATATAGTGTTACATCATCACTGCTATTTGTTACTGTAATTTTAGTACAATAAATTATGGTGCAACCCATTCTTTGGAATTAAAACTACAGTTTGAATATGGCATTTTTAGTCTAGATAATATGCATAGTCCAGGACAGTAAGAGTTTTGATCTAAAATAAATAGGTGATAAAAAAGCCACATGAGACTAGCTTTTATTTTAGAAACTCATTAAAAAGGGATTTATCATTAGCACCAAATATGAGGGGAAAAATCAAAATCTGAAATGTTCCATAAATTGACTAAATTTTTATCACATGACTTAGAATTCAAAGGTAGCTTAAAAAACACAAGGTACTAATTTCAAAAGCTATTCACTTTGAAATTCACAAGCTACTTAAAAGCTTTTATTTATTTTATTTTATTTTATTTTATTTTATTTTATTTTATTTTATTTTATTATTTATTTTGTTTTATTTTAATACTGAACAACGATTTTCAGACCCCTGAATGAGAATTTGCCTCAAATTCTGGTACAAGTAGGCTAGGTCTCTCACTAGTATTACTACGGGGAATAACTTGGAGAAGCTAAGCTAAATATGAGCAGGATTCTGATTTGGGGATTTTGGTGGGGTTTTTTGTTGAGTTTGTTTGTTTGTTTGGACATATGGTACATTTTAGAAATTCAAGTATCTGTAAAGAATTTGCTCAGGTGGAATCTTCCTAAAATTTATTTTATTACTTACACTGTGTCTTAACTCTAGGCTTACACATGGCTTTAGCAGTCACATGAAGCATTTATCTTACACATAAATGTTTTGGAAAAGCAGGTATACATCTTTTATTTTTTTCTCTACATACCACCCCTTTGAAAAGGATGCTGAAATCTTTTGCAGATTAAAACCATGGGAATAATTTCATCACTGAAACACCGCATTTTAATCTGCAGGCAAGTTAATTCATGTCCTTCCTTTGTAAGACAATGACTACAGAAAGAATCAGCCTGTATTTGTACAAGTTGCTTGCAAACACTCAGAAAACCTTATTACTAGCTGGTCAGGTTAAAGCATGCAGAAAAATACTTCTGTCTGCAGGGCCACTGAGGAATGGATCTGATACCATAAACCCAACCTGACTTCCTTCAGTGCCTGTGGCTGCACTCATTTTACAGAGTGCCTACCTCTGTGTGCCAGGCACAGGACAGAGCCACCCCTAGGTACACCACAGCCCCTCTAACTCTTCAGGTGTATGTTGTTTTGTCTCTTCTGCAGGGTACCGATCAGTTACACCTTCAGGTTCTTTCCCCCTGAGTTAGTGAATTCTCATAAAACTAGTACCTAGTGTAACTGTTAAAAACTTATCTGTGATAAGGAATACTTATGTAGTGGGTTTGTGCTTATAAAGTTACGTGATTATTGATGATATTTTGTAGAACAAAACCCTATGTTACATCAAAAGACACATATGAAACCAAAAAATCTTTGTCTTTGTCTAAGCAGTTCTATAAGCACTTACCAGACTATTCACTGCTGAAAGTGTACCTAATTTGAGAATGTGTTTCACATCCTGTCCCTCCCCACCAAAAAAGTTGACAAAAAGTTTTCAGCAAAATATTTTTGCTTTGTGATGTACTGATTTTTCCAAGGAGAAACATTCTGTATCACTAGTTAATATTTTATAAATATGCTGTGAAATTACCTATTTTGCTTGCTAATTTGTGCTTAAATTTGGAAAACCCATTAGGCATTTATTTATTGTCAGGCATGTGTTTAGAGCTTATGAAAAAATACATAAAAAAAAAGAATAAATAAAAGGAAGACAAAATGAATAGTTTTCAATGGGATTAAGTTATTCTGAGTTACGCAATGAAGTTTACTATGGATTAAGTTATTGCTTAAACTATGCTGAAGTGGGGCTGACTGAGATTAATGCTAGCAGAAAAGAAGTAACAAATAGTCAATTGTAAATGTGAAATAAATTATTTTGTTCATCGGACTAGTCTAATTGAGATGAGCATTGGTATCTCTGAAAGATGCATTCACCAAAAACTTGGCTGAGGAAAATTTGCACAAGAGTTGACAACTACCGAAGAGCAATAAACTGAGCTCTGAAATGGAAATGTATTGAAAACTTCAGGTCATATTTATAAGCACTTAACAAGCATCTACAGATGTTGAGATGTGCCTTAACATGCTACTGGTGTGAGAAATTATCCCAAAACTTTGTGCGCACTTTGTTCTTTCATTCAGTGCTTTGTTCTTTAATTGGCAAGCTCTTAAACATATCATATGCCAAATTAAAAGTTAAATAATCTGTTATTTTCCTTATTAATGACATAATTATATTGCACCACTATAAAATTGCTTTCAGTCTAATTATGTCTGGGCAGAGATTACTGGTAATTAATATAACAAATAATTTTGACTACAACTAGCAATAATTGCTTTCTTGAAGAATTTTCTAAAACCCTTAAGTAATTTTATTAGTTATACCTATGGTATTGCAATAATTCTTTAGACGTTAGTAATTACTTAAAGCAATAAGTAATTAATTGCTACATTGAATTGCATGTTTGAAACAAAACAAGAACAAAGTATATGTTTGCTTTCAGAACTGTTGTTGAATGTCTCCTTCTGGCCACTGGGTCCAGAGACCCAGAGGCTCTCAGCTGGCCATCGAGTCAGAGCCTACCTCTGCTGCATAGCTATTTGGAACACCCAAACTGCTGCTCTGCCCCATCCCTGGAGCCTTAGGAACCATTAAGTGATTATGGAAATGAGCACCTAAGTCTCTAAATGCCTAATGTTCTCACAGAAGCATCTGCAAAGCTGCACCGCGGGAGTGACGCTTCACAGGTAACATGCTGATCAAAGTCCTGTGCAGGCAAAAGCTCTGGAAACTTGAAGTGAGAGTCCCATGCAGAAGGAAAATCCCTGCACTTACAGGGGGAAAAGAGTAGATTTCTTTTATTGGTAGCCATTATTTTTAGTGTGTGTTTGTACAGGTGCAGTCATTGCTTGATTGCTAAAGGGGTGTTAGGTCGCTGTGAATAGAAATATCATTCAAAGGGAAAGTGGTCCAAGAACAAGGTGTTTCACTTAAAGGATGATCTGTGCTGTGAAATAATTTGAGAACCTCTGATATACTGTATAACCCCAGGACACGGCACATTAAAATACGGGTCTGTGAAAGACTGTCATTTAAAAGGCCATCTAGTACCACGTTTTATATAAATTAATACCCATCTTATCAATAAATCTCTTTTTAAAAAGATACATGATCTAAAATTTAAAAGTAAAATTTAATTTCCTTTCCTTACCAAATACTGTGTCTCAGTACCAGGCTCATGCTTCAAGATCCATTTCACTAAGGAATCATTTTCATCTTCTGTATTCTGTGTTGCCTCTTTATGTCAGATATTTATACTTGTTATATGTTTTTTGCCTCACCTTATCTTTCCACTAATACTGAGATACTAAATGCTGCTGCTGCTACCGCTCCTGTCTACCCGTTCCCCAAAGTCTTTGTGACCTATTAATCAAGGTGGGAAAAATATCACAGTTCTGAGAAAGGCTCCTTAAAGTAAGATTTAAACTTCATCTAGAAGGAAAAAACACTTGATGTGGAACATAAAAGTCCTCAGGACTGCATTACAGATATCCAGTGTTCATCTGCCTAACAAAATTGTAAAGAAGGGACAGCTAAATGACCCTGGTCAGAAATTTTCCAGACGAACCTGCTTTCATCAATAAAACCCAGCCATTCATCTGAGATGCACAGCAGCATAGTACAGTGTGATATCTGAGTAAAGCTTATTTGGAAGAAATATTCTGATAACATCAGAAATTTGCACTTGAAATGGGAGGACTCAGGGGGTTTTCCCCTGTTTCAAGATGATTGTGTTTAAAAGTTTTAAAATTTCCTAAATTCCTGTGTGCGGGGACACCAACTTAACTTTAAACAACTTCATTTGATCAAAATGTTTAATTGTTTGTTTTTTCTCTACAATTTGATATTGCAAGACTTTGCCCTTGTTTTCTGGTATTTCTGGGAGCATTTCAAAAATCATGAATCTCTCCCTTACATGAATTCCCTGGTAATCTGTAATAGTTATGCAAGACAATAGCATCATAAGTTGCAAGTTAACCTATCATCTCTACCAAAGCATCACAAGCCTTATTCTCCAGTGTGACAGCTGGGTGCCATCCAGAGATGTTTATAAAGCAAACTAAACACTGTTCTTTCTTACTTTTTCTCTAAAACTTCAATGTTATGTTTTTGTAAAACCACTGACTTCATTGGATGTGGGGACTTTTCACAAAAGGCAAGTTTTTTGGACTTTAATGCAATTTTGGGTTCTTATACTTAAGCTATTATTTTGATTGTTATTTTTGACATTATTTTTAAGCTTAAAAAAACCCCAAAAAATCAAAAATGGACCTCTTGTTTCTCTATAAAATCAAAGTGCTTTTCTCCAAATGTCTTATAAATTTTGAGCAAAATACACAGGAATTGCCAGAATAAACCTCAAAATCTCCTTTTTTACTGTGTGTTCTATTAATGCACTAAGATAAAAGTATCCTATACATACTAAAAAGAATAAGTATGTTCTGAATCCCAGCCTAAAGGTTTAATGCTGAGATACTGTTTCAAATCTTTTTCCTGTGAAAATTGGGTCCAAATCATAATAGCTTAGATTCCAGAAAGTGTTCCTCAAGCTGTTGTTTGCAGGCTAAATTGAGTTTAAGAAAAAACTTATTTGGGAATTTATTATTGCATTCCTCATAAAACAACATCCCATAGTTTTATTTCCCTAGCTTGTGACATATTCACAGAAATCAGAAAAGGATTAGCCGACTGTAATACCAAACATATTAGAACAATCCCTTTATATCCGACAGCAAATTGCAAACAGCAGCACCAATCCTATAAGCTGTGGAGTTCATATTTCAGAAGTATTGAAATATTCAACAGCTTATTAAAAGCCAGTGCTTATTGTTTCATCTGATAGAAAATGCAGTATTCCTCCAAATATTTAAAGTTACAGCAAGAGGTCTGTGTGGCTGAGAAATCTTGTGGATTTCTAAGCAACCTTATTAAATTAATAAGCACCAGTAATGAACTAATGAAAACTCTACTGTCCCCACAGATATTCACATAGTAACGTATATACAGCCACTATCTTCATGCAATCTATACTTTGGTAGTCTGTGCTGCACAGGAATACTTGTTCTGTATGTAGAGTGATGTTTGGAAGAGGCTCTTAAAAACATTATAGTTGCTTTATCTCGTGACTTGTGCAAAAGGCTTCCTCATAGGGAATTTAAGTAAATGTAATATAATTAAATCAGTTGGAATGATTTACAGAATAATTTAATAATCTAGGCATCATATCTTATACGTAAAGTAATGAATGCTAAAATTGTGATGCGAAGAGGCTAAAAATCTAGCAGTAGCTCATAGACAAAGCTGACCACAGGTAATATCTTTTCACCAAAAAAAGGAAATGTATTTCTGAAAGAAAGACACAGTATTCAATTTGTATTTGTTCTTCCTTCTTTTTTAAGAAACTAGGTGTTGCTGTACTGGACAGAACAGGAAAGAAGGTGCTCTGCTGGACTACCTGCACAAGATATGTAAAAAATTTGACTATATGTAAAGATTTAGTAGGAAATTATGCAAATACATGGAGGATTCTACTACTTTTTTGAGGATGTCATATGGCTGCCAGTGCACCAGGCTTTACAGTGAGCTCTTGCCAAAAATGTGGAAAGGCAAAAACATTTTATTTCTGTTCTCACTATTAAAATTTAGTGGAGTTGAACCCTCCAAGAAAGGGTCCTGACAGCTTCTAGTATCACACTCTGCATTCTGTAATACTGTTGAACAGAGCTGATGACAAGCAACACGACAAGCCTCCCTGATAAGACTGCTTTTCCGCAAAGATTCTGCTTTATGTGCATTGCTATCTTGGAAGATATGCATCTTGCTGGTACTATGCTGCTGAGTACCAGTTGTTCTGTGCTCCTGCTGTTTGTGCTCAGGTAAAAAGAGGGAATTTGCTTTTCAGGGGGAAAAGATGTACATACTGCTTTCAGTCAGAGACCAGGCTATAAATCTGTTCACTAACTCAGATGGTTTATACCTCCATGTGGATATTAGAAAGCTATGAAATGCTCCTGCAATGAGTTGCACAAACTATGTAATATGGGAGCATTTCTTAATACGGGCATCCATTTATTCATAAGTAATACTGAAACAGACAGAAACTTTGGGGTTTTGTTGTTTGTTTTTTGGGTTTCTTTTTTAAGCAACAATGTGTTACTGTACATTTTATTCTTTTGCTTCATGTAGTTTAGCTAACAAACGCATAAAGACTACTTTAGAAAGAGAAGTGCAATGTTAGAAGATTAAATGAAGCCAAGATGTGCCCCTGTTTACATGTCTGACATTATCAAGAGTACCAGGCACTTGTTGCCACGAGCTGTTTAATATTCATTGTGTTTATTTTTTAATACCAGAGGCAAAAGTGCAGCTTAACTTTATAATAAAAGAGAAATTATCTTCTTGCAGGTTAAATATGAGTATACTAAAGTATGACCTTCCTCCTCTGTCCAAAGAGGAGAATTTCATAAGAAATTTGTTCTCCATTTTAAGTAGTTAAGGATCCTAGCTTTCAGTAGGGGAAGGAGATCTCTGCATTCCCTAACCCTTCTCTGCCAAAAATATACCACTTGAGGAAATACTGTGCTTCCCACATCCTACTAGAGACATTATCATTAGTCAGAGCAAGTAAGCAGGTTGCATAAATGCAGGGCAACATTTGTAAAGGAAAATACAGAATAGAAAATACCTTTCTTACTAATTTGCACACATGCTAGACTTGTCCAAACACATTAGCTATAACAGTCTCCCTTCCCAGCGATCGCTAAAGCATACTGTGGTAGACCATAAGGTCAGGAGAAGGGGTAATTGCCAAAGCAGCTGTCATTGAGCAAATGACTTAGCTGAAAAGTTGGACAAAGGTCTCTTGCTTTTCCTCATAGACCACTACAAACAGCAGCACTTCTTAGCTTCAGTTTTAAATTGCTGGTACTGGGTGAGCTACAACCATTGTTCAGATATGATTCATTTTTTACACTAGAGAGTTGTTAAACATAAGGGCCAGGTCCTCGACTGTTGTATTTTTGTTCAATAAAACCATGATTATTTTGAATAGATCATGAGCTAACACTAGGCACCCCATAGCACAACAATGTAAAAGACCATACTTTGAATCTCACTACTGCTGGTTAAGCCCAGAACAGATCTTACACAGTTCTTGGACTTGGTCAGACTTTGCAGTTCTGCCAAAGACATTAGAATTGGACCAACTGTGTTTTTGAAAAAGGGATAAAATCGGATTAACCACAATCATTTTAAACTGCATGGCAGCTTGCAATCAAGCCTTAGGGCTGGAGAAAGGGTTTAGGTACCGATTTGATGTGTGATTTAATTTCCAGAGTGGAATGCCAGAAATATAGAATCATAGAATAGTTAGGGTTGGAAAGGACCTTAAGTTCATCTAGTTCCAGCCCCACTGCCATGGGCAGGGACACCTCACACTAAATATCTCAGACAATAAGAGAATTATTTAGAATTATTTGATTGACATTAGAAACTTGATCAGTGTCTTGAATTCCAGTTTTTCCACATTCAGGACAACCTACTGACATAAACCCAAAGGACTCAACAGCCTAATTAGTGTAAGATTTAGAGACAAACTACTCCTATTGCTATGTGGCAAGATCATACATCCCACCCCTTGATTGTAAGTTATTCAACTGCATTTGTTGATAAAGTTTGGCTGAGAGTCTGACTTGAAATTGCTACCCAATAGAATAAATTGGTACTGATATGTATTGTGTGTTAGGGGGTAAATGGTCTGTAATCTGAAGCGGTATGTCTTCTCAAGTTTTGGCATTGTAAATTATCCTGGGAGGTAATGTTCCCTCACACTGGAATTGCCTGTCACTGACTGAATACAGAGAAGAATCCTGAAAGCCTTTGGTACGTAATTACTTTGTGTCACAACCTTTATGTTAGTCTTTAGTCTTCTACTCGAGAAAAAGTTTTCACAAGCAAAAAGTATTCGGTAATTTAATGTTCAGTGGAGTCATAGAACAGTGTTTCAGTCCTTCTTCAAGATAATTTCTCTCATATTTACTTGTTCATGACATTACTAACTTCAGCAGTAAAAGTCATTATTTCAGCTGGTGCACATAATTAAGACATAAGTCCTGAATTGATGTAATTCACTAGACAGGATTATTTCTTCAGTGAGACGCACTCAGCCCATGAGGTTCACATGCTGCCAGTGCCAGAGTTTGATTTGTACTTTCCCCCCCTCCTCACACTCCACCTGACTGACCTTTTCTTTGCTTGATGCTCTTTCCCTTTCTTTTGGAGATGCAAATGTGGAATAACTTCGGTGTGTTTTCTCACTGAAGACTAGCAAGATCCACATAATTCCTCACCATTAATCTCCTAATGGTTGTTTCTAACAAAAACCGTGTCTATCTATCTGGAGCACAGACTAGTTATTAATTGCTGGAAGATCTCTGTATCATGAAAATACCAGACTTTTTAAACACTTCTTTGATTTCATAAACGCACAACTGAGGCTGATTTTTAGTCAGGCAACCTTCTGTTCTCCTAAAATCAGTAAGAACTTCTGTTTTAAAACACACATAATATACTACCATTTTATAGTTACCTACTTTCGTGCTTTTATCAAAAGTTTCACAATATTTGATGTTTTTTCTTCAGTCTCATTTCCTGGGGTAATGTGATTATGTGAGACTCTTGGGTGTCATTTAAAAAAATTAATTTCTTTTTCTTTGAGCTGAACAGCAAAGTGTGGAGACGTGACCCAAGCGCATGCTAAAAGCTTGAAAACCAAAGACAAATGAAAAGAATTCGAAGTTTATTATTTAGAACCCAAGGTCTTTAAGTGTGATATTCATGAAGTTTTGGAAAGACAAGACTGTTTTAAACAACTGGGACAATCAGTTCTCTATAGCTATGACTGGAGTCTTAGAGTTACATATATTGGGACTCAATTTAGTAGGCCGGGTCTAGTGGGGGCTGATGGAGCTGGTCTGACGAAGAAAGGGAAGAGTGGATTTGGTAGGAGGCTTGCCAGACTGGTCAAGGAGGCTTTAAACTAGATGTGTTGGGGGAG
>JAOEHY010018617.1:0-10494 GCA_025447955.1 Psilopsiagon aurifrons
CACTTAACACCAGCAGAAACCAGCAGCCTACTCAAACATGGAGTATTGTAGACAGAAGTAATGACATGACAGAAGGAAATCACTTTAAAGCAAACTACATGTATAGCAGGAGAGACAGATAGGTCAATAGTGGATGTATAAAACTTGCTATTCTTGCCTTTTGAGTAGAGAGAAGCTTCTTTAGTATTACAATGTACCAAGGAAAAAGTGAGCAAAAGAAGTGGAAAAGAATCACACAGCAAGCTGCAGGTAGTTCGCAAAGACTGTGTGAATCAACAAAGGGAATATTTATCTATCAGCTCCTGCCAGCCAATTCCATCCCCAGAGATTATTCTAAACAATGCTGTGGGGCTGTTGCCTCTGTGCTTCCCCAGTCATGCACCAAGAATCCTACCTTCAAGCAAAAAGAGTTATCTTGCTGAAGAAGGCACCTTATCTAGTCTTTTTTCTGGTTAATACAAGAATTGTTGAATTAAAATACTAATTAACCCACTCATAGGGCACATTCTGGTTTATTTGCATAGGGCAGCAATAGCTTTCTGAAGACTCCTGGAAGCAATGCTCTCATTGATGCCAGCTGGCGTCTCAAATACTCTCCGAAAGAAGACAGTTGCAGTCTGCTTACAGTGATGTGTGCTGGCAGGTCATGATGCCAATTACATGAGCAGGAGCAAGCCTGTCCCAGGCACAACTATTGAGCTCCTGAGTGGCATCTGAACTGTAGGAAGCATTCCCTGCCTGCAAAGCCTGAGGGGCTGGTCTATGAGTAGTCTCCTCTTGAGTCCTTTTCCCTAACAACGTGGTACAGTGATCTTGTCAGGGCAAACGCCCTGGTGTGCTCACAAGCCCTGTCCCAAGCCTTTCCCCATCTTTCCAGTTCTACGCTCCCAAAAGCAGTCCTTATCCTTGCCCACAGAAGCACTCAGCTATTCCATAGCTGCCCACAGCAGCCCAAGCCTCCTAAACCCACACTGGCTGCAAAGCCCCAAGGCATATCTGCTGTGCTAATTGCCCCTGTTAATTATGTCTAAAGGCCCCATGGGATATCTTCTTTTTGCACAATTTCATGCCTTTTTTCACTCTTTGTTTTTCCTACCCAAGGCACAAAACAAATGAGTGTAAAGACCTTGGGCCTTGCTACACGGTCAGATGTGTTGATTCTCGTGATGGCTGGATCATGGCTGAGGCATAGCTAAGTACACCCACGAGGTAGCAGGTAAGACTTGGGAGCCTCTTGAGAGGGGGCTTAAGCCATGAGTCAGAAGTGCAAAATGTCAGGTGTAGTGTAAGACTTATAAGCAGTAAAAGCACCTTAAATACTTGGGACACTTCAACATTTAAATGTGAATACCAACCAGTTGCAGAGCTTATCATATTTCAGCCGCCTTTCACAGAAGGCAGTTAGCATGTCTTGTCTTCCTCTCTGCAAAGTGTGACAATCCTTCCTTGTGAGTGCTCTTTTATAACTCCTTTGAAGAGCCCACCTAGAGTTTTGTTTCTTTGACATCTGGTAAGTTTTGCTATTCCTCTCTGGATGACTCCTAGATTTTTTTTCTTAAGAATTTTAAATGTAATTCCAAGTGGCATATGTTATGCAATAAGAAAGCATAGTTTGAGCTCATACAAAATAAACACGGCACAGTTGGAAAGGAATTAATTTGAAATTCTATTCTTTTGGCTGATAGTCTTGCCATCTGCTAATGTTAATCATCAGGTTTTGCCCATAAATAATCTTTAGATTTATTGTTGAGGAGCTGACAGCAAACACTTCCCAATCTGATAGTGCAGCACACAGGCAATATGAAGCTTTGTTCTGGCATTCATCGCATAGCTCTGTGGTTATTTTGGGAAAACTTTTGTCATTGTTTTGAGTTGCAACATCACGTATATGGAGCCAGAGATTTAGAAGGTCTCTGTTATTTTATCTTAACATTTCAACATTCCTGATTTCCTCTATTTGCTCATATTACTTTCTGTGATTTGGAAGAACTGAAAGGAACAGAAGTCACGAAAGTCACCAAAAAAAACCCCCAAAAAACAAGCGCAGCAACCCACCCCAAACTATTAAAAAAAAATCCACAAGAAATAAACAAAGAAACAAAAAAAACACCCCACCTCTCAATGTTAAAAGATTTAAGAAAATTTAGTATCTTAATTATCCCATAAAGATTTGTTTCGTCTTTACACTGAAAGCACTGGCAACATAGCAGGTTTTAAAGAATTTTTTTACACTTAAGAACCATTAACAATAAAATTTAAATTAAGCCACTACAAAAAAAGAAGAGAAACTACTTGAGAGGTGAGATCTAGTTTATATTTTTATTAATACTGAAACAGAAATACATTTAAATTCAGTTAAAATTACTGACAAAATAAAACCTGACAAAAGAAGTCATTCTAATAAATACTGCAGAGAAGGACTGTGTTCAAGGGTACAAAATGCTGGAAGAAAATTTGCAAAGTGTCTGCTGGAGTTCTCCAGAGGCAATATTGAAACCAGGAATTTTTGCAAATGAAATAGATACAAACTGTCCTGAAATAGAGCAAATATTAACAAAGTCATGCACCTATTCAACTTCTGATGTCTTAGAGAAGAGGTTATTATAAGCAATTCATGGAATTGTCCAGAAAGCAATCTGACTTCGACTCTGCTCTTGGTGATTACTCAGAATTTTAATTTTGAAAAAATGCTGGTGCTAATTTGGTAGAAATTAAGGTTATTAATCAAAATTACTTTTAAAAGACTTCTGTGTAGAAATGACATTCCTATTTTATATCCTATGCTAGATTCAAATGCTCTATGTATGTTTAGGCTGCTAAGTTGTCACCAGATGGAAAAGGGAACTTAAGGCAAAAACATTTTTAGTTCCATACAAGGGATCTGACTTTTTTGCTAAAGTCTGGTTTGCTAATGAATTAGCAGAGCTTCTTCTGAGGCCCTTTCAAACTAAAAGGTTGCAAAGCCACTGTCCATCATACATGAAATATCACGGCAGTCAGGTGAAGTTCCTGATGACTGGAGAAAGGGTAATATAGCCCCATTTTCAAGAAGAGGAAAATGGATGACCCAGGGAATTACAGACCAGTCAGCCTCACCTCTGTGCCTGGCTATATCTTGGAGCGCATTCTCCTGCTGAGGCACATGAAAAACGACAAGGTGCTTGGTGACAGCCAGCATGGCTTCACTAAGGGGAAATCCTGCCTGACCAATTTGGTGACTTTCTATGATGGGACTACAGAACTGATGGGCAGGGGTAGAGCAGTTGATGTCAACTACCTGGACTTGTGCAAAGAGTTCGGCACTGTCCCGCACTACATCCTTGTCTGTAAACTGGGAGACATCAATTTGATAGGTGGACCACTCAGTGGATAAAGAACTGGATGGATGGCCGCATGCAGAGAGTTGTGCTCAATGGCTCAATGTCCAGCTGGAGACCAGTAACGAGTGGTGTCGCTCAGGAATTGGTGTTGGGACCGGTTTCATTCAACATCTTTGTTGGTGACATGGACAGTGGGATTGATGCACCCTCAGCAAGTTTGCTGATGTCACTAAGTCATGTGGTTCAGTTAATATGATGGAGGGAAGGGATGGGATCCAGAGGGACCTTGGCACACTTGTAAGCTGGGTCAATGCCAACCTCATGAAGTTCAACCAACTGAAGTGCAATGTCCTACACCTGGGTCAGGGCAATCCCAGACACAACTACATTGGCAGAGAAGAGAGATTGAGAGCAGCCCTGCAGAGAAGGACTTGGGGGTCTTGGTCAATGCGAAACTGAATATGAGCTGGCTTTAGTGTGTGCTCACAGCCCAGAAAGCCAACCATGTGCTCAGTGGCATCAAAAGCAGCGTGGCCAGCAGGTCAAAGGAGGTGATCCTGCCCCTTTACTCTGCTCTCATGAGACCTCACTTGGACCATTGCATGTAGTTCTGATGTCCTCAACATAAGAAGGACATGGAAATGCTAGAACAAGTCTAGAGGAGGCCACAAGGATGATCATGGGACTGGAGTGCCTCCCATATGAAGACAGGATGAGAAAGCTGGGGCTGTTCAGCCTGGGGAAAAGAAGGTTGCATGGAGACCTCATAGCAGCCTTCCAGTATCTGAAGGGGGGTTACAAGGACACTGGGGAGTGACCCTTCATTAGGGGATGTAGTGGTAGGACAAGGAGTAGTGAGTCCAAACTTATACAGGGGAAGTTTAGATTGGATATAGGGAAGAAGTTCTTTACTGTAAGGGTGATGAGGCACTGGAATGGGTTGCCCAAAGAAGTGGTAGATGATCCATCGCTGACAATATTCAAGGACAGATTGGAAGAAGCCTTTGCTAGCATGGTCTGGTGTGAGATGTCCCTACCCATGGTGGTTGGAACTAGGTGATCTTCAGGTCCTTCCAACCCTAAGAATTCTATGACTCTATGATTCAAATTGTTACAGAAGTTAATTAAAATTAAAAAATGTAGAATTAATTAGAATTAAAAAAATGTATTTTGGGTATATTTTGTCCCTTTTTTCTTTTTTTTTTTTTTCCTAGCAGTAATTTTTAAATTTTGCCTGATTTTATTACAGAATCAGCTTTGAGGTTTTTTTCAGTGGAAAATCTGCGTATCACAAAAGCATAAATTAAATAAATATATTAATAAATGTATTCTGGTTAGCTGATCCTGTCTGTATGCCAACTGCCCAAAGCTACTCTATCACTCCCTTCCTCATCTGGACAGGGGAGAGAAAATACCATGAAAGCTTCATTGGTCAAGCTAAGGACAAGGAAAGGTCACTCAGCAGTCACCATTGTGGGTAAAACAGACTCGACTTGGGGATAAGTAATTCAATTTATTGGCAGCCAAATCAGAGTAGGATTTTGAGATATAAAACCAAATCTGAACAACACCTTCCCCCATCCCTCCTATCTTTCTGGGTTTAACTTTACTCCCAGGTTCTCTACCTCCTCCCCTGCAGTGGCACAGGGGCACAGGGAATGGGGGTTGCAATCAGTTCATTGGGCATTGTCTCTGCTGCTCCTTTCCCCTCATGATCTTCCCCTGATCCAGCATGGAATCCCTCCCACAGGACACAGTCCTTTATTAACTTTGGCAACTTGAGTCCTTCTCACAGACTGCAATTCTTCATGAGCTGCTCCAGCATGGGTCTCTTTCATGCATTGCATCCTTCAGGAATAGGCTGCTTCAGTGTGGGTCCCTGCCAGCAGATCTGCTCCAGGGTAAGCTCCTCTCTCCATGGGGCCCTGGGTCCATGTCAGGAGCCTGCTCTAGCATGACTTCTAAGTGGTCACAGCTTCCTTCGAGGTATGAGTTGCAGTGTGGATATCTGCTGTACTGTGGCCTGCTCCACCATTGTCTGCAACATCAGCTGTACAGAAATATTAACTCCAGTGACTGGAGCACCTCCTCCACCTTCTTCTTCACTGACCTCAGTGTCTGCAGGAATATTTCTTTCATATATTCCCACTCCTTTCTCACAGATGTTGTTACACAGCTTTTTTTAGCCTTTCTTAAGTGTCACCATTGTGGGTGGGCTCATCTTTGGCCAGTGGCAGCCTGTCTTGGAGCCAGGTAGCACTGGATCTGTTAGACATGGGAGAAGCTTCTGGTGTCTTCTCATAGAGGCCACCTCTGAAGCCTCACCTACTAAAACTTTGCCAGTACAAGCTTTCAGGCTCCTCACCTGAATTTATTTTGTAGGTTGCCCTTAAGAATCAGGACTGAGAGATCAGAGACATCATGCTTTGGTGCTGAGAAATAGTCTTTCAAAGGCAAGGGACTGTTTTTTTTTTTTTCTTTCATATATTATATGAGTTAATTTGAGTATGCTGTGATTGTTGATTGACTATTCACTTACAGTTTCCACAGTATGTTATTGTGAACATAGAAATGTGAAGAAAAACCTGAAACTTAAATCCTGCTCATATCTAATATTCAAGTATCTTTTAACCCCCTCAGAACTCTTTCCTTCTTTGCTAAAAACTGTTTTGTGTTAACTGGTGGGTTACCATGTGCCCAGCTGGCCAACGACTATTCCAGCAAGCTGTCTGCCTGGAACTCTCCCACCAGAGTCAAAACGCAATGTGTTATCATTGCAGCAGCATTTAGACCTTTTTTTTTTTTTTCTTATTCACGTGTGCACTAGAAAACTCCCATCCAGATTTGTGGACAATTATTTGTGCTCTACAACATGATTCACTGAAAATGAATATGAATGTGTCATAGGTCTGTTCTGAGGAAATCACCTCCATTTGCCACCATTCTCTTAATGAATTCATAAAATCCTTTTTCTTATTCAAATGTACATTGACCTTTTTATAAATACTAGGATTTCATAAATGTTGTCATATTATTTTGCAAAAATTAAGCAACAAGACAAATTAGGTACTATAAACAAAGTGTCCATGGTAAAAAAAAAAGAGAATCCAAGTTTAAAATTAGGGCCAGAGGCAACATGTTGTGAGTGTTTATAAATATTTGCAGAAAGACTTTCATTTTTGAAATCTCAGAACTAATCTAAGAAGCTAAGAGTAAAAGGCATGCTGTTGTAATTTCGCGTATAATTGCATGCTGAAAAAACAAACAAGTCAAGATGTAGACTATGCACTAACACCAGCTGCTGTGACCTTCTACTAAAACAGAAGTGACACACCACATTTTTCTAGTTCTGGTGATGATTAGAACTGAGTGAGGATCCATGGCTGGATTAGATAATTAAATTTCACAGAGAAAATATGTAAGTAAAGAAGCAAACAGTGTTGACACATTTTAATCCAAGCAATTGAGGAAATCAGCTACTGTTAAGTTTTAAACATCCCTTAAACATCAGACTAACAGAAAGAACTGACAGAAGATTTCGGAGTGTAGTTCAGACTATCTCAGCTTTTAAAACAGCATTGAGACCTCTACAGTTTCCACTTTTTATGCTACTGGGCATCAGGTTCTCTGAATGCACACATTTTTTCTGGCTGGTTTCCCACGTGGAAAAAGAGACCATTGCTCAACACTCTTAACAGAGTACTGCTTTGGTGTTCCACATGGAGAGGTTTATTAAGTCTTTCTTAACATGAAAACTCATGACACATAACTATGCATGCATCTACACCTCAGTATTTGATAAGAGAAATCGTTCTCAGGTAGTTTCCTATGAACTGGTCTTCAGGCAGCCAGGTAATATGGTATCTAAGCGCTGGCAAGTTCCCTGCTGCACGCAGGCTAAGAGAGGAAAGAGGCTCACACAAGCTACCAGCTGTTGCCGTTTTCTGTAATGGGACAAATGCTGAAAGATGGGAAAATCAGTTTTCCTAGTTATGTGGGAGCCCAGGATGACCACACAATTTTCCTTGAAATATTAAATTGATGATTTTAGTTTACCACCATGGAATATTCAAATGTGAGGCAGCACACGTCTTGGGATTCACACATTTACCTTTGGGTTACAATTTAGCAGCCTTCATCCACAGTCAGTTTGGGTAGTTCCCTCAGCTAAGCACCCTTTAATATGCATAGCCACAGGTCTGCAAGCAAAAAAACCCAAGCACTTCAAAGAGTAGAAGGAAGCCTGAGGTTTTGGAAGTCATCTCATTAGCATTCTCTAGGGTATGGCTGGAAAGTCAATGTGATACCAAGATCATCTGAAAGAGAGAAATCTTTGTAGGCACTTGTGGGAAATACCTTAAATATCAATTCACAGATTAAGGAATGCTGGCTCATAAAGTGCCCATAGCCTCAGAACTCTGAGAGAAACAAATACAGACAAAGAAATTAATGTTCTTCTGAGGCTGTGAATAATTGCCTCTTCCCTTACAAAGCTTTTTACAAAAACTTACAGTTAATAACTGGAACTGGTGACTTTTCTCAAAAGAACAACCAGACAGGTCCCTATTGAGAGGGTAGCAGTAAAAAGAGGAGACACTTTATTTAAAGAGCTGGGCAAAGTCTTGAGACAAAGAGAAATTGGACATATCAATGTATAAGAAATGTTCAGTATTTTTTAGGCCCATGTTCAAAAACAGGCTTCCAAAGTGGTTTTGGCTCGGGAGAATTATGTGAGAGGTTGTGCTCAAAAACTATTTTCCCCTTTATTCTGCTACAGTCCATGTCTGAGCTGTTCTTGAGAATTGTGGAATGGTTAGGGTTGGAAAGGACCTTAAGATCAAACCTTAAGAAGGAACATCTCTTTTGCCATTTTGAGCAATTTTTGCAGTTTTATTTGTAATGGATTTCATGAAGAAAAAGTTTTTGTAAAAAAGTTTTTTTTGCAGTAAGATATGAATTTCATAATGTCCATAGCTTATAGTCCTGCTCCAAAAGGAAAATAGCACATTATTTATCCCACTGGTAAGGAGAATAACATATTGTCTACAGTAAGAAAAGAAAAAGTTAGAACACATAGATCATACATCTAATAGTAATTGTTAGTGTTGCTGTGATGAGAAGTCACTCGGCTGGTGTTTCAAGGTAAATCTGTCAGCATTGCCTCTTAAAGTGAAAAAGCCCTCTGATGCCTCCATGCTAATTTTTCTAGAATTCAAGCAAGAGAAAATTTGATTAGCAATGTCTTGGAGTGCAACAGATCAAAATAGAAGGCTTTGCTGGTAAGTCTTCACACCTGCAACCTGTGCCCTGGAGGGGCACGTTGCTCCTGACCCTATGTCCTTATATCTCAACTATCTCTATACCTCACAGGGATTTTTTTACCTTATCGCAGGTTACCACTCCTGCCTCCAGTGCTTTCACTGCTCTCCCTGAGCAGGGTTTGCCTCCACCACCTCTGTAATCTCCCCATAGATGTGGGACAGTGGTGTGAGCGGCTGCCAGGTCTTCTCCTTCCCTGTTTTTGCTGGTCACACTCCCTCAGCTGCTTCTCAAAGCAGGGCTTATGTTCCCACCAGCTGCAGTGCCCACCACAGGGCAAAACCAGGCAGACTTCTTATCTACATGGAAGTTTTGTTTTATTTTGTTTTGTTTTTCTTTTTGGCCAGGGAAGGTGGGATATTTTTTCCTCAAGTTTAAGCTTCTGGAGTGTGACCCTTTGGTGAGACAGAAGTTGCATGAGTTCAAAGTAGGCCATGTACCTTGACTTGCCCCAGGAAGGTAGAATAATGTGCTTCAAAAGTTGCAGATTGTAAGAACTAACTGCCCCCCCTGTGTGTCAAGACATTCCATTTCCTCAGGAGGGTTGTTAAATATTTTACTTTCCTCTTCTTTCTTCCTGCGTTTTGCTTCCATAGTTGAGTGATATCAGCTTTCCAGATGCCTGTCAATTTTTCATTTCCTCTGCATATGGGAAGTTGCAAGGCCAAATTGGGTGCAGTGCATTTTATTAAGCTGGATAACCTGAGAGCAGTTTTCAGACTCCAGGAGTTTCTGAAAGCAAGTGTCCTTCTGTCCCTTTGAGCTCAGAGGAATAGCAGGAATGCTACAAATAGCTCACCCAGGTTTGCTGATCATGTGCTGGCGCAGTATTTCATAGACTAGATGATAAGGAAGGTAGGTTTAAATTGCAGCTGGTGGTAACTGAATGCTATAGCCCAGGTGCTTTCTCCTCAGAAATATATTTGCTTTCAGAACCTTGCAAGGAGGTTGATTTAATGTTTGCTGTGGTAGTAACTATAGGACCAAGTCCGACACAAATGCAGATATACTTTGCTCATTTAATCTTGGTTTGTTTTTTGTTAAATGGAGAATGGATGGTTAAACTATGTAAGCTTGTTTTCATAAAAATCATTGAGGGTCCAATTCTTTCCAGATTCAGATACCAGCTGAACTATCTGAGAGCCTGATGGACGCAACTGATCTCACCCAGACCACATACTATAATAGTGACTGTTTAAAGAACTTGGGAAAACTGTGCAAGTTTTTTTGTTGGCTTTGCTGGATTTTATTGCAGTTTACAAATTAAGGGAAAAAAAAGGTAAAAAAGAAGGAGTAGGTACCATGCAGGTAGACAATGCTCTGGAGACAGATAATACGGAGCGTGTCTGAAGTCAAAACACCTAGAAGGAAGGTGAAAGATTTAATTATTAATTCTTAAATTCTCAGGAATTAGTAGCACAGCTTTCACAGAAATAAAAAGCTTTCAGTAGCCTGTTTTTTCTACTCATCAAATCAAGCGGCAAATGAGATTTTAAAGTCCCTTCAATGTACTTCATTAGTCATCATCTTCATTGTGCTGCTCATATTAAGAGCATGACTGTTTGGCTAATTACTCATAATCTTCTGTTTGCTTTTAAACCAGGGCACAGATACGCATTTTTTCATTGCCCATGAAGCATGTATGTCCATTTCGACATCACCCCAATGTTTAATAAAATCTCTAGTGACAAAAGACAAGTATTGTAAGAGAAAATCTTTTTAGGTCTTCAGCATCCTGAAGCATAGGTATAACTGTTTATACTTTAAAACCAAGATCAAAATATTCTTCCATTCGAGATAATCTCTCTAACTGAAGCTTATATAAGCTTTGACTAGCTTTGGAGGGGGTGGGGTT
>JAOEHY010018618.1:0-17648 GCA_025447955.1 Psilopsiagon aurifrons
GCCCAGGGAAGTTGTGAATGCTCCATCCCTGGCAGTGTTCAAGGCCAGGTTGGACAGAGCCTTGGGTGACATGGTTTTAGTGGGAGGTGTCTCTACCCATGGCAGGGGGGTTGAAACTAGATGATCTTCAGGTCCTTTCCAGCCCTAACTATTCTATGATTTTATGATTCTAACTTGGACATGCTGGGCACTTTGGTAGCATGCTGAATTTCATTTTGTACTTTGCAAATATGAAATAGTATTTATGTTCCCAGAATACCTCAAATATTGGGCAACAAATAATACTTTATGTTCATTAATATCACATTTGTTTTACCTTCCATAAAAAGTCCATTTATCCAGTTCCATACCCAAGTAATTCTTTTCATGGATTATGTGCTTAATGCTAGAAACAAAGCTGTTTGTTTCACAGTATCTGAAAAACTCCTGTATTGATAAGATAATCTACAAAAAGCTTGTGACTAGAACTGAGTTAACAGGTAAAGGATAAGTACTCTGATGACAGGCATGGCACAGAATGCAGGTTAAAATGCTTTCCAGAATTGGAACTCAGTGGCAAAATGCAAATTAAATAAGGGGTTTGATGATTTTCTGATTTAAAAATGAAGCAAAAGTGTTAAAGCTCACCACGGCTGAGTCAAAATGGGGTAGGGAAAATGTTATTAGAAAACTTATTATTTCTAGTATTCATAGGACATAGTAATTTAAACATAAAAAACTCCAGTGGTTGTGTGTTTTTTTCTGAAAAGCCAGATTATTACATATGGAACATGCAGGCACCATGTAATATTTCTGCTTCTTTGTAACATATAAACTGTTTGATAGCTTTTTCTATAAAAGTATTTCACTTTTTTAATGGCTCTGTTAAAAATAATTTTTTTTCAACAGTGGTGTAATGAATATTGCCTCATTTTTGCTACAGAAGTCCCAGATTCAGGGGTCCAAAAATGACTGAACTGTGATTCAGTGTTTTGTTAAAGTCATAAAGAAATGCAAGCTAATGCTGAGAATTTCACAACAAAATATTGACTAATTCAGGGTTAATGTTGTCATGACAGGTCCAGTAATTCCACATTAAAAAAAAAAAAAAATGAGGATTTAATTTGCTTTAGTTTGAAGTTGATCCAGAACAGAGTCTTAAAAGGTTGCATATGATTTTATAATAACTCATTTAACTTCACTTTCCCTGGCTTTTTTTGAGATAGGCTTTTTGGACAGCAATTGGGCAAGCTGAATCATATACTGAATAATTCTGAGTAATATACATAAAGTACAGAGCTGGACATGGCCTATGTCTTGAAGCATGCTGACATTTTACGTGTGACAAAACAAAGCACCATGATGCACCCACTTCTCGGCTATTGGAAAGGAAGACTACCAAAAACACATGACAAGCATGTTGAAATCCATCCTGGGAATCTGAGCTGATATTCCAGTTACAAAGATGGCTCCAGAGCCTGTGTAAACGGAATGTGTCATGAATACAGCTGGACATGCTGAAATTCGCAAGTGAGAGCTATCAAGGCAGTAGGAAAACTGTCCAATAAAACTCATTTCTGAAAGGAACACATACAGCCTATCCATACCTGAAAAGTTTGATTCAGTTCAGTAACTGACAGTTCAGGACATATGATGCTCCTGACATATTTCATCTTTTGCATGAAGACAAAAGTGCTGTCTCCTGGAAGGCTCCTTTTTTGTATTCAGGATATCTAAGATCATAGAGGTAGCACAGCTGCTTCTAATAATATTTCAGACACCCAGCAGGTCAGGGGAGAGAACAGCAACAGCAAAAGCAATGAAACTTATGGGAAAAGATAAGGACAGTTTAGTAAGAAAAAGGAAGATAAAGGGGGGAAAATATTAGGCAAAGACAGTGAATCACTCAAGACCTCCCATAACTAGACCAATGCTCAGCCAGTCTCAAAGCAATAGCTACCTCCCCTAAAGCCTCCTCCTCTAAGATTTTATCATTGAGCATGATGTTATATGGCATGGAACAGCCCTTTAGTCAGTTGGGTCAGCTGTCCTAGCTATGTCCCCTCTCAACTTCTTTCCCATCTCCAGCCTATTCCCTAGAGGGGCAAAGGGGGAAAAAGAAAAAGCCTTCATGCTGCAAAATGCTTAGCAATAGTCAAAACACAGGTGTGTTATCACAAATCCAAACCACAATACCATATGTGCTGCTATGAAGAAAACAAACTCCATCCCTGTCAGATGCAGAACAAGCACCTTCCTTTCATCCACTCCAGGAAACCCATACTCTTTACATGAGAAAGTTAACCACTACTTTTATAGATCAATGACCTGGTCTTTCCATGAGCACTGAGATATATCACAAATGCGGATACTTCAGGTTTGAAACTTGCTCTCCACACTTTTTCTGGCAAGTTTAAAGTATAAATGTTTTTATTTTTATTATAAGAAAGTGATGAAAATGTAAAAGTGCTTTGCTTCAAAGCCTACAGGTATAACAGAAAATCACCAATATCCCATTCTTCACTTGTCCTGACCCTTTCCCTCAGTAGGCATAATAGCTTTTAAAAATGAAGATGTAATATACTGTACATACAATTACAAGATCAGGGTATATTAATGCTGTGCCAGCTACGTGCTATGGGAAGATACTATTGCTCCCTCACAGAAGTGATAAGCCAGTATTTCTGGGAAAAGTTCTCTGTGAATATCACTGAAATGCTTTTTGGAAAACTCTTCATTTGTTTCTGTTTTCTTAATTTGAATTGACTGTCTCTCTATTGGGTTCATATACAACTTGCATAATACCGTATCTGTACAGTGTGAGAACAATTATATCACAGCTCAGCTGTTCCAGTAGCGTTACCACACCTTTTTCTAACATGAATAGTGTAATATTTCATAGGGCTCATTTAAAAAGGGTATTGCTCAGGAATACCTATTACTTTTGAAATTCACAGTCTCTCTTCAGTTTACCTTGCAACAGTAAGATGAGCCCTTGGTTCTGATGCAGTAAGGTGTATACACAATAATAATACTGCTGTCTTCCTGCAGACGATTTTAAGCAGAACATAGTTTGGTAGTCACTTACAGGTAAACAGTCAGTGTTGAAGTCTTAAGGAGCATTCTGACTGAAAATGTCATAATCGATAGTTTCCCTTTACTAAATCCCCAGAAGGTGGATGAGTCTATTTTACAGGTAAAGTCACTGCTCCAGTCAAAGTTTCTTCCTTACTCTCTAAGAAGCAAAGACAGTTTAAATTTAGTCCTCTAAGCCACCCTACAAAATCCAGGCTAAGAGATCATAATGGTGAAGGAGAAGATAGGTTTCCCCTGCAATCAATTGCTTAGTCTCATAACATGTCCTTCGTTTTATGCCTGGCTTTTGCTCACTTTTGTCTTTATCTTTTCTTCTGTTCTCTACATGATTTTGCATCTCTCTTATCAGCACGCCTGACATCTAACTAATTGTAGAACAGGCATCTCATCTTCAAATAAATGAGAGGGAGCACTAAGCAGGGTAGAAAACATGAGACAATGATAACAATATGGAGATAATGTTGCCACATAAGGATTGAATTCAGAATTGCACTATCAACAGTGTTAAAGTTAATCCTGATACACAATGAATTACACTTGGTTATATAAACCTGATCCAAATCATTTGAAACCAATTAACTTTTTTACAATGAAGCAATGAACAAGATTATTTAGCAAACCTGAACAACAACCCATCCATCCCTGCATAGAGTTGATCTTTTTGCCTCTCACAACATTTTGGATGAATATGAAATATCAATAGAATGTAACTTTAGAAATATCAAGGTTTGAATAAAACAAAATATATACCCCTACATCTACCAACATAAGCTAAATTGAATAATTTTCATTTACTAATGGAACTTCAGTGATCAGCGGTGTAATTTGACCAAGATTAACAATCTTTTTCATACAGAAACCACTGATGTCCTGATCTTGCAAAGATCTATAGGCACAAATTCAAGTAGAGATTTAACTGTACTTGACTTCCAAACTCCTTCAGCTCTGTCTTTCCTGACTGAATGAAAAACCTCATGTGATGGCTATTCAGAAAACAGCTGCAGTGACTCCTTTCTTAGCTTCAACTATTTACACTCCCCTTTTGCTTCTTTCCACTGACACATTCCTTTTCTGCTGTTTCAGCTGTTGCTGATTTCACCCTAGGTAGATTTACAGCCTGTTCCTTCTTCATCTTTCATTCAATACCAAAAGTCAATACCTGTCATGGAGCTGATTTTCATCGCTTTAACCTTCAATAGATTGTTAGGGGAACAACCTATACACATCCACTAATTACCTTTTCAAGTTTTTAGACATGTTCCTTCCAAATGCTGTCTCTCCTCATAACATTGTCAAAACTTTGCAAAGAGGCAGACAATATGTGTGTTGCTACCACTGCTATTTGGAGTGACCAGTAGTATCTCATGGCTAGCTTATTCTGTGTTCCCTATTCCCACCTTTCCATTTCTCTAAATGTCAGGTGACTCTTCTCTTAGCCTAAGCTCATTAATGTTTCAGGCCAGGCTTCTGGGTTTATTCTCTATCACATAGTACATATCAAAGAACAGCTTCCTGCCCTATTTGTGGCCTGTTCTCCTGGGTTCACTGATAGTGTGACTACGCCAAAGCTTGCCCTGTATGTTCTGCAGCTACAGCAAACTTTGCTGATTTCCTTGTGTAACAAGAGTAGAAGGCACATGGGAGTTTTGAGTGACAGGTGAAATCAACATTAAAAGGAAGAAAGCTGAAAACGGATCTTACAGAACAGCATATACTAATGCTCCTTCTTGAAGAAATGAACGCCAAGAGAGAAACCGAGGTGGTATTCATGACTGGATGCAGAGGATACTTGAAACTGCTAGATTGCTCCCAGAAGATGCCAAAAACAAGAGGTGAGAAACAAGTTCCTAGGAAGCAAAAAAAGATCCAAAGGGTGATATACACAGGCAGAATATGAGCACTAAAAATTTTAACATGAAAAGAGCTTGGTGCTTTAAAAAATGCCAAGCAGTGTTTGCATCATTCAGAAATTAAGACCATGATCTGTCTGAGAAAAAAATTGGTTATTACCAGAGAAGAAACTGAGTCTAAGTGTCTGTAGAGCAAGAGCTGATAACTCAATTTATCTCCAGTCACAGGCCTGTGAGCCTGACATTCCATATGGTTGAACAGCTGATACTTCAATAAAGTGCCTGATGTTTGTCCTAGCTTGAGGAAACTTTATATGGATTTCACCTGCTTTGGAAGAGCGTTGCATTACCATTCACCTTCATGGGATGATTATACCAACTAACTAGGTGTACTGCCTTCCACTGTCTTATCACCAATGCTCTACTAACCTTCAGCCAACTCAGCATAGAACCTTCTTCCTTGTTAACTTTGGAGTATAAAGAACTCTTAGAAAATTGATCACATACCCTAGTGCTTATCTGTCCTAGAAAGTTATTGACATTTAAAGAAAGGGTTTAGAGTACTTTTATTACAGTCAATGTTGTCAAGCCCTAAAAAGCTACAGGCTCAAAAATTTAGTCCATAGTATACAGAATAGGAGGAACAGAAAATTAGAAAAAACACCTAAGCTGGCCTCTCCTATAAAACTCTTTCAGCTTTTTTGCATATGCAAACATAACCATCACTGTTCAGGTCACAGCATTTAAACAAGGTACAAGATACACATCTAGTGAACAACAAAATCACCTACAATGTTTTCCACTTCAGAGGAAACAAATGATGCTCAAGTACTGTTTGACTTTTCCCGGGTAATGAGAGAGAAAAATATTCTTTCTAAGTTCAAGAAAACTACTTGAGTAAGGCCTATTCCTTTTGTAACATGAATCACACATAGGATAACCAGCTACTCATGTAGTGCCTATGATAGAAACCACTTTCTGGAGGAAAGCGTGCCGTTTTGAAGTTTACTGGCATCAGAAGATTTGCTCTGTGTGTTGCGTTGTTTTTTCTCTTGGTTTTGTTTTTTTTTAAATTTCTGGTAATTGCTTGAAAAGAACAAAGCTCTTTGTTTAAGGGTAGCTCAGGGAGATCATAATTGCTGTAAGGTACAAGGCCATTTCCAAGTATTTTTGAATTGCTTCTCTTCTGCATTAAATATTTAATGTCTAATGTTTGGCCAAACTGTAGAAATACCCTCTGGAACATGGGTGATGACTTCAGGACCAGAATGAAGACCTGTCAATTCAATTTTCAGTATGACTTTCTTTAGAAAACCACAGCTATTAAAAAGTGGGTTTTTTTTAAGAAAACTCATAAAAATAAGTCCAGGAGTGCACAAATGTGTACTCAGTGAAAAATATCAAGCAATTCATTCCATGCCTTTGAATATCACAGATTGACAGAAAGTGATAACCATGCCCCCCTCCTTTACGGAACTTTTGATTTTAAAGGACTGTTGTTAGTCACCTGGTTGGTCATATGTTCCCCTCTCTCTCATGCACTGAGTTCCTCCTGGATTTTATCAAACAAATTTCTTTCTGTTATCTCCAGCTACAGCTAAGAGTGATGTTATCTGGTGGTATCCAGCAGTAAGGCCGTAACCCAGCAGCCCAGGAGGAAAGTGTGTCAAGGTTTCTATTGACTAGTAAAATCCTGCTGCATCAGCTAAATAGCACCTGCCCCTCGCTCAGATATTCTCCCTCCAGATGTCCTGTTATTTCCTAAGAGATCCGGGACAGCTGACTAATACTTTTTCATTGTATTAAAAACTGACAGCACGTCAGGAACAAACCATTTCAAAGCCTAATGAAAGCAAGCATGTGCTTCCTCCTAGCCATCGACACACTCTGATGTGCATGCAGCCAATCACAGAAAATGTGCTAAACATTACAAAAGCATTATACAAAATTGTACAATGTACATTGTACAAAATATAAAAAACATTACATCATTTTGAAACTCTGAAAATGGCTACTGTTTGTTGGGCTATTTTGGCTTCTGCCACTACGTATGGACACCACTGTGCTACTCACCCATGAGCACTAACTTATCTTCACTGGACAACTAAATATACTAGGGACTGATTACAGTATTCAAAGAGCTGTAACACCACCTTATTGCAGCTGCTCATGAAAGTCTCAAGACAGAGCATGTAACCTGGTGTGTCTATACAGGTTATATATACAGTTGGTCATATAACTGACTTCTTAAGGGCTAGGAGAAAAACAGATTAAAAGGAAAGTCAGCAGAAGAACAGCTTATGTCAGTTAGCACTACATTAAAATTTCAGTGTTTATAAGAATAATATTGGTCCAGATATGTTGCATGTTACCTGCCTTTAAAGTTAAATATAACATCATACATATTACTGTCTATAGCATCATAAGTATATATGAAGAAATAGGCAGGAGGTTTAGTACTGCTGTTTAGTGTTACTCAGAAACATTTAACTATTAAATATCTTGCCTTTCTGTGATCATTATTGTGTTTACTCTAATAGCTCATTAACACAGCCTTTGTATTTAGTTTTAGAGTGTCCTTTTTCCACATCACTTTTCCTAATACAGCAGCTGCTCATAAGAAGGTTAATGTATGGTTCAGTCGTTTCTGAACCATCTAGAAGGTAGTTTTCCACCTTTCTCCTCCCTCCTCTTTCTTTAGGATATTCAGTCCAAGTTACCCAAGAGCAAGCTACATTCTCAATGTGCTATTAAGAAGACCGACCACAGGTGAGGATTAGCACACTCTGGAAGTGCACTGTTTACTTCAGAGGAAAAAGATTCTCCCAAGAGAACCCACTCTCCAGGGCTGTCCCCAGATCCCAGGCTTGCATGGGCTCAGTGCAATCAAAGCAAGGAGCAAGCTGAGGATCCTAAATTAGAACCCAAATCCAGTTCTCAAATGGAATTCTGGGGATCCAGTAAATTTTAGTCTTTTTGAAATCTGATTTCCTCACACTGAAGCATGCCACATACAACTGCCAAGCCACAGGCTAGACCCAAAACAAATATTTAAAAAATGGTGAATGAAATAAGTAGCTTCCAAATTTAGATTTAAAAGTCCCCAATGTTGGCACATTCCTTGCTTCCACTGGCAATGAATTTTTAAAGCAAGTGACTGTTCCATAATCTAAGTAACAGTTAATAGCCCAATGTCTGCTGAACTCTACTAGATATGCATGCAGGTGTGAGTATGTGCACACATGAAAATAAAAATAAAAGCATGAGGAACAAACAAATGGGTCTTTCATACTTGCTGAGATGATCTATTCACATATGGTCAAACCCTTGGGAGCTGCATAAGTAGTCAAATACTATCATGACTTTGGAATCAATGTCACACAGTCAGGAGTGGGACATGGAGTAGGTTAGTGCTTAGCCACACATTAAAGGAACCCCTCTGAGCTGACACACTTGTTTCTAACACACTTCCTTAACACTTGGTTTCAATAGCAGCTAAGAGTCCTGAATGTTTCTGAGAACAAAGTATCTCAGACAGGTCACCCAAAAATTGTGCCACGTGAAACTATTGAACACTTCTGGAAACTTGGACTGGCTGCTGGAAATCAGCATTCTTAATAGTACGTAAGCTAAAATAAATACTGAGAAACTAAAATGTAAAATTATTATAAAACAAGCCCACCTATAAGTTCAGGCACAAAGTAAAAACATCTTTAAACAACCTACTTAAAATATAGTAAAACCTATTTTTAAATAAAATTTTAAAATCAGAAGACTGAGCCAGCAACAGAGTGAAAGCAGAAGCCAAACCACAGTTTTGCTCGAAGACACCCTAGTATATAATGCCACACACTTTTTCCATCCTTGAACATAAGAAATTTGGACTGCACTTCTCCAGTTTTGGTACCTAGGTATTGAACATGATTGGTTTACCACATTGCTTAAGCTCTCTGCCAACAAGCCACACAGCATGAGAATGATTGAATGAAATTCAAAACAATTAGGTACAAAGCATGTTATATATGACACAAATGTCATGTTAACTTCTAAAAGCAAAAAATAATCTTCATTATTTACATATGCCTTTCATCAGCAGCCAAGAAACTTACTCTGAAAGCTAAATCCAATTTCTTTATGTACCGTTATCACCTACATAAAGGTTTTCCAGCAGGAATGGAACAAAAGAATCCCTTTTGAACTGGCAAATTATAGAACTAGAAGATCTACATAACCCATTTTTTTGCCTAATCTAGAATGGTAGAGCACTCAGGTGTACTGTTATAATCACAACACCAAGACTGCGATGAATGAAGATTACTCGTCTGTCTGATCCAAATCTTATCCAGACAGGAGCCCAAGGGAGGTGAAGTCTTTGTTTCTAATAAAATAATAGAACCTGTTACTAAAAAAAAAGAAAGTGCAATAACTTTGAAGTTCCTCTTGGCACTTTTTAAAAAATATGAACAGAGATGATCACTGTCAGCGCATAAAGCATTACTGGAAAGTAAATCCTTTGTCCAATTTATGAAGTTTTTCAACTGTGAGCTGAAACTATTAATAAACTTATCTTCCCTGCTCTTTAGACTTCCTCCACAACTGTTATTCGGATTTATTCATGACTTCCTTTTATTAGGGATATGCCAGCTCTGCTATATTGTCCACCTGGAAAAATGCCTACTGTTCGGAACCACTGAAGAAGTAGTCAGATATTAGTCTTAACTATTTGCATTGCAGCCATCCAAACTGTTTTCACTCTTATGAAAGTTTTAGAACAATGTAATATTTTTAACAATTTATTTTAAACCACTTTCTTATGAAACTGATTTCTCAAACTCTTATTGGTACAAATGGATTATTTTCAAATCTGATTCTGCTTAAAAGTTTGTGGTTCCAAAACTGCCTGGTGTCTCAGAACACAGAATTCCTTTTAGGGGAATCAGAGATACTTTTCCTATGTAAGCATGGTTTTTAATTAGATACTGCTGGGTAGTGGCACAAGTGAAATAAAACACACCAAAAAAATAAAGCAAAAATGAGCAATAACAATTCACAGCATTTTCATCCACATGAATCAAAAATATGAGTAGTACACCCTGAAAAGAGAGGTCAAATTGTTCTCAATTTGGGTTCCAAATGCCCACATGTAGACGTCTAAAGTAGGTTTGTATAATACATAAGTCAAAAGGGAGTGAAGACAAAAGAAGAAAACCCAAGCACCCGTACCGAAAATTAAACAAGCTCTGTGTAAATATGTTTAGTGGTATTGTCTTTCTTGTCAATTCTGACCTTTTTCAGACTCCTACCCAAATGAATGTTCAGGGTAAGATTTGCAGCAATGATGGCATAGACTAAATGAGTTAGAACCAACCTCCTAGAATCTTGTGGTTTACTAAAACAAAAGGAGAAAATGTGCAGTACATAGAGTGCTCTGAATATTACTATATGCATATCACCACCACTATGATTCCCCTTGAATGTATTTAATGTTCAGTCCCAATCCATAGTTAAGAATAACTACCAAAATGAAGTTCATAAGGAGTAATGTTCTGTTGAGGGGTTAGACCTTTACAGAGCAGAATCTGTGGGGAAAAAAAACACTAACACATGCACCACCATCATGTTGTATGCAGTCTCAGAAGATTAGCTGGCAGGTCAGCCAACAGAGCCAACTGTCTGCTGGGCTGCATCAAAAGAAGCATGACCAGTAGGTCAAGGGAGGTCATTCTTCCCCTCTATTCCACTATCATGAGACACCCCCAGCCTGTAGGACTGTGTTCAACTCCTGAGGCTCCCAACAAAAGAAAGACATGGACCCATTAGAGCAGGTCCAGAAGGGCACAAAGATGGTCATGCCCTCTGTGCATGAGGTGCACAGAGGTGCTCCAGAGCTCTCCTATGAAGGCAGATTGAGAGATTCAAGCTGGTTCAGCCTGGAGAAGATAAGGGTCCAGAGAGACCTCATATGAGCCTTCCAGTTCCTAAAGGGGGCCTATAAGAAGCTGGAGAGGGACTTTTACAAGGGCGTGTAGGGATAGGACAAGGGGTAATGGCTTTAAATTGAAAGGGGAGATTCAGATTAGATATTAGGAAGAAATTCTTTACAGTATGAGCGTTGTGAGGCTTTAGGATAGGTTGGATGGGGCTTTGATTTGAGCAACCTGGTCTAGTGGAAGGTGTCCCTGCCCATGGCAGTGGGGTTGGAACTAGATGAGCTTTAAGGTCCCTTCCAACCCAAACTATTCTGTGATTCTCCGCTTATATGACTCTCTGATTTTGAAATTCATTTGCATTGGAGATATCTCCCACTCAGGATCTGATTCCTGTATCATAGACCATTACATAAAAAGTATAAAATATTTCAAACCTCTGGGAAATAGTCTCTATGTACTGTCATAGAAAGGAAATAGTTTGCTTTGAGTTCCAGGGTGGATATGTGTGGCGAAGGAACAGGTATTAGATTATTGCTGGAATAATTTCTAGGTCATAGTGAAATAAAATGAGCTTCAGTAGCAGCCAGCAATGGTAACCAGGAATCTACAGTATGTTGTATGGGGATTTGCTAATATTTTGACATTTATCCAGAATAGAGAAATTTTCCTTGCCAGGTTCTCAAGCCTGGGCCAATAATCCCTTATACACTCATAAGAAAAACAAAAGCTTCTCCCTATGTGTAGCCAAAAGACGCTGGCACTTTGCTGCATCAGATGAGCATTTTTGATAGCAGCACCAGGATACTTCAGCCTGACAAGGTCATCTTCAAGTTTTTTCACCCGTAGAAGGGAATCAAGGGAGACTTCCAACAACGGTCTTGAAAATTATTAAATATTTTTCCAGATGCAAAGCTAGACAGAGATGGAAAAGAAATAAGAGATCAAGCTACATATATATCTATGGTGCATTACTATCAAAGGTTTGAACTAAGCAGCAGAGACTGGTTTCTGCCTCTGAGAGGATAAGATACAGAAGAACACATATATTGTTATTTCACATCTATATGCATTTCTTCTGAACAGGCCCTAGCAAACTGAAGCTAATTCAAAAAGAAGCTATTCACCGAAATGTCATTAAAAAAGCCCACAGCATATTTTCATTAGCTCCGATGCTCCCCAAAATGGCATCTAAGTGCAAGAAATAATCAGAGTCCAATATCATCTCTTAGAACAAAATTATTACAAAATTAAAATTTTAGAGTGTGCCCTACATCAGATAAAAATGTCATCCATACAGTGTGGACAGAAGTACTTCATATTTTGGGAAAGAAGAAATGGAGCTTAGTATGTTGCTGATGCTGAGGTATTACAGAGGACAGCACATAGACAAGCAGCAGCTAACTGACTGTAATAAACAATGTTAAAGGCAATTTTGTTTCACCCTCCCTCCACCAGCATATTTGCAAAAGTCAAATGCATGTTGACAGGACCTGAACTTCCAACTCCATCGTCCTGTCACCACTGGCGACCCATTCATTTATGAATTACATCACACTTTGCAAAGTGCCCCAGCTCAGACAACATGGTCCATAAAAATAAAAAAGAAAAAAAAAATAAAGCAGCAGTGGCAGCAATGTATTTCACCACAGAGTATTATACAAACAAAACCACTGGTGGGGGTAGCGTGAGAGCTGGGGAAAACAAAGTTCTGGCACAACACTCGTGGTCCTGGATCCTCTACTCACACCTCGGGAGAAGATTTTGAAGCTCTTATTTGGACTTCCCTCCCATATGAAGACAGGCTGAGAAAGTTGGGGCTGTTCACCCTGGAGAAGAGAAGGCTGCATGGAGACCTCATAGCAGCCTTCCAGCATCTGAAGGGGGCCTACGAGAATGCTGGAAAGAGACTCTTCATTAGGGACTGTAGTGATAGGACAAGGGGCAATGGGTTCAAACTTAAACAGAGGAAGTTCAGGTTAGATATAAGGAAGAATTCTTTACTGTGAGGGTGGTGAGGCACTGGAACAGGTCACCCAAAGAAGTGGTAAATGCTCCATCGCTGGCAGTGTTCAAGGCCAGGTTGGACAGAGCCTTGAGTGACATGGTTTAGTGGGAGGTGTTCCTGCCCATGGCAGGGTGGTTGGAATTATGTGACCTTTAGGTCCTTTCAAACCCAAACCATTCTATGATTCTGTGATTCTATGACTGTCCTAATTCTAGCTAGTGAAAATAAGTCAAGTGTTGCAGCAGTTTGGGATACCTCCTTGCATAAGCACACTGTTAGAGCATTTACTTTTCTGCTCCATAATACCACTTTGAATTCTTTCAATCTTTGTGTTTCACAAATATGGTCCCTAATGGCCCATGAAAAAGTTCAAAGCAGGTCACAGACTGCTGTGGGGTGAGAACAGACTGTATTAATTGTCTGCAATGGGGAAACTCGGTTGCTACCAGCAATTAAACTAGGCTAATAGTTCTTTGGCTGACGTAAACACTTGTAGCCAGTAATTACTGCTATTGCATATTCCCCAGACCTGAAGAAATTGAACTGCTGCCATTTTGTCTGAGAAGTGGTAACTGACAGCTTAATTGACTTTTTTAGATGGAGAATGGGAATTCAAGCTGCATGCTAACAGTAAAGTTACTAATTGTAAATCAACATTTTTTATAATTGCAGAGAAGTTTTTAAAAAGCAATGTGTGCAGTGTGGATTGAAGTCCAGGGGTCTCATATTCAAGAGACTGGCAGCAAGACTCAAGGGAAAGAACTTCGAACTTCTTTTCAACCATTCAAGAAGCACTGCTCTGCCATATAATCTACCACAAAAAACAAGGCGAATGATCAGGGTAGGAAAGAATCATAGAATCATAGAATAGTTAGGGTTGGAAAGGACGTTGAGATCATCTAGGTCCAAGCCCCCTGCCATGGGCAGGGACACCTCCCACTAAAGCATGCCACCCAAGGCTCTGCCCAACCTGGCCAAAGTGAGTGAAGGATAAAAATTTGAAAATATCACACAGATTTATGTGACATACATTAAAGGAATGGAAGAAGAAGGAGAAAAATATTACCTTTTATTTCTATTTCCTTCCCTCCTCAATTCTCTTGGCTGGCTATGCCCAAGCATTTTTTGAATATAGCTAAAAAATACAACAAAAAAATACCAAGTAATTACTGTGCCCTTCCCCGTTACTTAGGTAATTCAGTAACTCTTCTTACACAAGCCTGCGTCAGTACAGCTTCTCAATCAGCTTTCCTCTGTGTGACACTAGTTCCTGCTCTTGTGCCATGAGTTTCAGCTTAAATCCCACTTTCTCTGTTCCTTGCTTCTTTGTTGTTGGCTGAACTGATGGGATGAGAGAAGGCATTAGCAGAGTAGCATGAGGATGCTGGGGACAGACAGCCTTGGGGGTTTCTTCAGTCCCCAAGAAGTAGATAAAGTAAGATGAAAAAATAAGTGAGGAAGCTTGCGCTCTTCAAAACCTCAGAGCTCTGCTCTGTTCTTGTGCAGAAGGCGCAACATTTCAAAATGCCACAAAGGGGTTTGGGCTGGAAGAAACCTTAAAGATCATCTAGTCCAATCCCACTGTTACGGGAAGAGATATCTTTCATTAAATCAAGATGCTCAGAGGCTTATCCAAGCTGACACTGAACACTTCATGCATGGGGCTTCACCACCCACATTGTAAAAAAAATCTTTCTTATGTCCAATCTATATCTACCCTTTTAAAAATCATTTAGGATTGTTGCCACTTGTCCAGTCAATACAAGCTCTGGTAAAGACTCTTTCTTTGTCTTTCTTACAAGTCCCGTTTTTATATTGACAGGCAGCAACATGGTCTCTCCAGGGCCTTCTCTTCTCTAGGCTGAACAAGCCTGACTCTCTCAGCCTGTCTTCATAGGACAGGTACTCCAGCCCTCTGATCATTTTTGTGCCACTCTTCTGGACCTGCTCTAACAGGTCTACGTCTTTCTTGCGCTGGGGACCCCGAGACTGGATGCAGTACTGAAGGTGGGGTCTCAACAGAGCAGAGTAAAGGGGGAAAATCACCTCCCTCAGCCTTCTGGTCACACTCCTTTTGGTGCAGCCCAGGACACAGTGAGCTTTCTGGGCTGCAAGTGCATATTTTCTGCTTGTATTCAGTTTTTCATCCACAAATACCCCCAAGTCCTTCTGCTGTCTCAATCTCTTAGTCCTCTCTCTCTCAATCCATTCATTGCCCAGCCTGTATCTGTGTTTGAGATTGGCCTGATTGACACACAGGACCTTGTATTTGGCCTTGCTGAACTTAATGGGGTGTGCATGGGCCTACACCTTAAGCTTATCAAGGTCCCTCTGGATAGCATCCCTTCCCTCCAGCACATCAACCGCACCACAAAGCTTAGTGTCATCAGCAAACTTGCTGAGGGAGCACTCAATACCACTTTCTCTGATGTTAATGAAAATATTTAATAGTATTTAACCCAGTAACAATGAAGGGATCTTGCTTAAAGGGAAAAGTCTCCAGCTCCTTCAGGACAATAAAATATGAAATTCTAATGAATGTGTCTCTTCTGTGACAAGCTTTTTCCTGCCAGAGCTCAGGGACCCTGCAGCTGGATATTAAGGAACAGAAAATTCCATTTCAGGTGACCCATAGAGGATTTTTATAATACACGTAACATCTAATAAAACTAAGAAGAAAAGATACCCTATATTAATTCCTATTTTAGTTAACATATTTCTTTCTTTCCTATTCCTGCCTACAAAAGCCATGCAATAGTGAATTTCTAGAAATAGTAGATCAGTTCTAGTCAGACAGTACTGCCCGAATACAGCTGCAATATTAGCCATAGAGCTATTTTTAGTATACAATTTCCTTCACTTTAGCTTTGAATATCATGTACATGAAATTTAAAAATCACATTCTGCTGACTGTGCCCTTGGAACAGCTAAACTCATTTTGACAGTCTTGCCCAAGACCCCCTGGAAGCTGTACTAGTTAATGCTGTTAATCACTATGAAGCCTTGAGTTAGGTACTATCAAGCATCTGATGAAGTTGGAAGTTGAGAACTACATATGCAAATGTACACTCTATGAGTTAAGTTGCACAACAGGAACACAGAAGATGATGGATAAAAATGTGTTAAAGAGATGCAGCTATGTATTTTCCAACTCTTTAATACACAATATAAACTTGGGGTAGAAGTATAGTGGTTCTGACATCCTGAAAGGGAACTAAATTGCACACTACATAGGAAGAAACCTGATTTTCTGTCATGATCTAACCAGAGATCTTTGACTACCATGGGAAGTTTTCTTAGTCTAAGAAATATACTTAGCTGGGAAGACACAGCATAGCCAAAGATTCAGTTCTGCCTTCCATATATCATGCAGAAATCTGCAACCACCCTGGGAATGGAGGAAACACCACAAGTTAAAAGCCTAATCAGAAAAGCATATTGATATTAACAGCTAATTAAGGAGCAAATTATTAGTGGATATGTGGGATTGGTAACCATCCTTATGTCTAAAGCCTTCCTTCCTCTACTACATTTGAAGTTTACTATATAAACTGTTTCATTATTTGTTTTGATAGCAATAAAATGCCTTCTAAAATGAGAGATCAAAAAGACCATCATTTCCATACCACTAAAAATGCGAACATGATCTAATCAAGGTGTGCAATATAATAAATTCGAAAAGATGATAATAGTAATAAAATTCTGAACATATTTCCCATCTTACTGAACACTATGGTAGCCCCATCTTGCTCAGCATTATTAAAGATCAACTGCTGTGATTGACTCCATTTTGTGGTGGCAAGAGCAAATATGGTTGGTGCACAGAGCAACTTTCAAGACACGTTATTTATTATCACTAGCATTTATATTCATTTCAACAAATTTTGGCAAGATGAGTCTTTGTTCCTTAACGGCAGCTGTGCCTAATGGAATCTGAGACTAAATGTCATGACTTCAAAATCAGACCATGTAGTTCTGGGACTGGTACTAGAATGTGCTTTATTTCTTAGGTAATCTGATAATATGCATAAAAAACAACAACAGAAAATTAAACAGTCCTATAAAAATATAGGATGACAGGAAGCCAGCCTTAATTCTTGTACAAGAAACTGCAACTCACAGTAACTTCCAAGCAGTACTTGGAACAACAGCTGCAAGACAAGTTTCACACAGTACCTGAAATGTGGTAGTATGAAAATTAATTAAATACCTGAAAGTTTCCTGTCACCAAAAACAGTAACCTCACATAGTGGCGTTTAGATTTTTCTATAATATTTATGAAGTTCCACTGTGAGAACAGAATATTACCTGCAGAACAATGGTTGAAAAGCAACCCGATGCAAGAAACACAGCGAAGGCTCCTGACCAATGTTCACCAGTATTCTCCTCAGCCCTGAAAGGCCCTTCAGGAGGCTGAGTCACTAATGCACTCAGTGGTTCATGAAGATCTCGTACTCCATATATTCAAACCATATGCTTGTTTATGATGTATTGTACTACTTTTGAGTGATCAGTCTGAATTTCATGGCATGAAAGCCAGTGTCACTAGAAAATGCTGATGTCCCTTGCAAAGCGATACAAGATTTGATGATGACACCAAGCTATGTGGTTCAGTTGATATTCTGAAGGGAAGGAATGCCATCCAGAGGGCCCCTGACATGCTTGTGAGGTGGGCTGATGCCAACCTGATGAAGTTTAACCATGCCAAGTGCAAGGTCCTACACCTGGATCGGAGCAGTCCCAGGCACAGCTACAGGTTGGGCAGAGAAGAGTTTGAGAGCAGCCCTG
>JAOEHY010018621.1:0-13016 GCA_025447955.1 Psilopsiagon aurifrons
GCAGCCACAGCTTCTCTGGGCACCCTGTGCCAGCGCCTCAGCACCCTCACAGGGAAGAGCTTCTGCCCAAGATCTAATCCAAATCTACCTTCTTTCACCTTAGTGCTTTTCACCACACTGTTCATTTCACCACAGAAAACTTCGTATTTTTACCACAGTAGAAAAATCCCATGGCAGGAATGGGATACGGATGGAGAAGAGAAACACAACAAAACTTCATTTCAAAGCTCATCAGGTTCTCAAAGCCAACAGAGCCTTCACAAAAGCACTTCACTTGCTGTCAGATTCAGAATACTTCTGCACATGCAAGCAGACACCCCTTAGTAATTCTGACAAGCAACAGTGTGCTCATATCCACAGCTAAGCAAAGACGTTTCAAGAGATTTGGAGGAAGGTGCTGGAGAGAAAAGAAGTAGACAGCTATATATGTAAGGCTTTATCTGTGTGCAAAACAGAACTAGGAGAAAGGAGTTCGGAAATTGACACAAGCTTCCCTGCTCTTAATACCTCCAAGTTAAAGAAATCAATAGATTTTAATTGTTCAGTGCAAAGTAATGCTTTGTTCTGAATTCAAGGTAAACGTTTGCATGTTCTCTGCTACAGAAATCTCCTCAGCAAGGATTTATTGAGTATTGATCAAGAGTTTTCTCATCAGTAAAACAAACTCAATTTCAATCTCCAATATTATGAAACTTGAAAGTTTCCAACATAAAAACTACGCGACATTCCAAGAACACAGTGACAACTGTCACAGGTTTTCCTGCCTTCCCAGCCCATCCAGATAGGTGCTGGTTTATCGCTGTGGGCTGGCTCTGGCTGAACAGCAGGTGCCCCCAAAGCTGCTCCATCACCCACCTCCTCAACTGGACAAGGGAGAGAACATACAACAAAAGGCTCATGGGTCATAATAAGGACAGGGAGATCTCTCGCCAGTTACTGTCATGGGCAGAACAGCCTCAGCTTGGGGAAGATAGTTTAATATATTCTAATCAAACTGGAGTAGGTAATGCGAAATAAAACCAATCTTAAACACACCTTCCACCCCTCCTTTCTTCTGGGCTTACCTTTCTCTCAAGTTCTCCATCTCTTTCCCCTGAGCAGTGCAGGGGGACAGGGAATAAGGGTTGTGGTCAGTTCATCACACTCTCTCTGCCACTCCTTCTTCCTAAGGGGAGGAACTCCTCACACTCTTCCCCTGCTCCAGTGTGGGGTCCCTCCCACAGGAGTCAGTCCTTAACAGCCCTCTCCGACATGAGTCCTTCCCACTGGTTTTATGAACATTCCCCCCTTGTCCTGCCACTGCATGTCCTTGTAAAAGGTCCCTCATTCTAAGAAGGATGTACTTATTTTACTGTCAATTTTAAAATATATGTAGTTAAAAATTTCAGTGGTGGGAAATCACAATAGTGACATTAAACACAGCCATGCACCTCTGATTCCCCATCAAAATGATGGGAAAAGTATCTTCAGGGGTTTTGCAACTAGAAACCTGAAACACCAACTTATGAGAAGACAAACTTTTGTAATTACCTGGTACCACAGGTCCTTTTCAGTGTTTAGTTTTCAAGAATACTGTTCCTAATGAGATTTCAGCACCTCACTGGGCAGAAGTATTGGTGGAGGTTGTATTTGACACATCTGCACTGCTGGTGTCCCAGGTAGAGCTTTGGCTCCTATAACCCCAGCATTCTCCAAGAGCTGACGACTGTGAGCAAGAGACAGCATCAATCTGACAGAGCAGCTAAGAGGATCTCTGCAAACAGATCTGCCACCCTGACAAGGATCCATCCTCAGGAATGCCCCATCCCTGGAAGTGTTCAGGGTTGGATTGGGCTTGGAGCACCATGGTCTAGTGGAAGGTATCCCTGCCCATGGCAGGGGACTGGAACTAGATTAGCTTCAAGGTCCCTTCCAACTACAACCATTCCATGATTCGAGAAGATTCATGTCTGTTAAAGGCACTACTGAGGCCAGCTCTGGTCTGGTGGTGGCTGTTACCTCGTGAGCATTCAGATACTAACCAAACCCTCTCTAAGGACAGACAGGAGCCTGTACAACCTTGGCAGTCATTAGCACATTCAAAGGATAAACACAAAACGCATCACATTATTGATCTTATGCTACATTTGCAAGGCTACATAAACACCTATGTCTTTCCTCACTAAAGCAGCAGGAGCTTTGAACAGAGGCTTGGACTGCCCTGAGGAGCTTTCTCTTTCCCTGTTTAATCCATGCATTTAAAATACTATTAAACGTGTTTCCAAGACTACTTGCAGTTTACAGACTACAGTAAGCAGGTAGTCAAAGTTATATTTTGCAAATCATTAAATTTAATGAGATTGGTTCAAGCAGGCAGAGCAGCAAATACTATCAATCCTCTAATGGGAACCAGAAGTACCAGTGCAGCCAGGAATGAACATACAAGAGTCAACAACCATACGCCAGACTAAGCAGAGATGGATTCAAGCAGACAAAGCAGGAATCTACTTCCACAGAAAGTTTTTGCTAGTCAAGTTTAAATCCATCACTGAAAAAGCCCTCCCTTTTCTCCGCGACAGACTGCTATGCTATTTTAAGATGTGGATAAATGGAAAACCAAGTTTAAAATACAGTGCTGGCAGAAGAAGGATTCTGGAGGTATGCAACACTGCACTTCGCAGTACCACTCCCAAAACAAGAGTTTCATGAGTAAGTTAAACCATGAACAGCCCCAACTCATTCACCACACCATAAGAGAGAATAAATTGACTTTGTTTTCTCAACTTAAAGAATGCAAACACACTCCAAGTTTAGTTCTTCCAAGCTAAGCCACCTCGACAGCAAGGATACCTCCAGCCTTTAAGGAGGTCCAAGTACTAGAAGGTTTTTCAGGACATCTAGAGCCAAATACATTGCTTAAGATGCCTTAAATAAAACTGTCTCAGCTTCTAGCAAGACATTCTGATAAATGAGTATTTTACCAACAAATGTCTCTCCCTTCCTGTATATTGCCTCAAAATAGAATTAGTATTATTTCCCTTAAATGAAAATATAACAGCTACTGACATACTGATTATTACCTTTCTGTGTCTAGTGGACAGCACTGAGACAGTAAATCAGGATGAGCTAACATAATACACCAATTTATTCAGCAAAAGCAAATATTTGATGAAGCACACACTGAAATTTAATCAAACAAGAACCACCTGGGAAATCCTGTCCTCAGTCTCAGCTGTCTCCAAATGAAATCCCAATATATTTAAGTTTGTGTGTCTGTGAAGATACACTCAAATGTGTATATCAAAACAGCTACTGCATTAGGGTTACACTAATTTGTGCAGACAGTTAAAATGTGTGTGTGCAAAAATACACGAGTAGTAGAGGACAGACATGGATATACTGATGCAAATCTAGCATTAAGGGGTTGAAGCATCCAGCATACAAGCAGAGGCTGGGAAAGCCTCAGGAAGGGTCATGGGGGATCTTACCAGTGTCCATAAACACCTGATGGGAAGGAAGAAGATTGAGTCAGTCTCCTCTCAGTGGCATCCAGTGAAACAACAGAAGGGAAAGGGGAAGAATTGAAATATAAGGAACCCCATTTAAACATGGAAATAAAAACCTTTTCTACTGTGAAGGTGGTCAAACGTTGGAAAAGGCTGCGGGTTTCTGTCTTTACACAGATTCAAAACCCACCTGGGCTCGGCTCTGAGCAACCTGCTGGAGGCATAGGGCAGGGCTTGGACTAAACGAGGTCACATCTCAGCTATTCTGCAATTCAATTCCAGTATCAATTCCATTTAACTTAACAGCTACCTATCTCTCTACCTAGACTTGAGCAACCACAGACCAAGAAGTTGAAAAGTAGCATTTTAGGCCATTATTAATTAGAGGCATTGTCACTGTTTACTTTATAAGTGCCCCCAATACACTAAAGAAATGCAATCAGCTTTCTCTACTACAACACAGACATGAATCAGTCACAAATATGAAAGATGGTTGCATCTCAAAATCAATTCTTAACAACAGCTCAAATGAAAAAACAAATCCCTTTCACTTCCCAGCATTTCTGCATTTACAATTACATCATCCTTCTTTAAAAGAATACTTGTCTGCTGTGGGGAAAAATCAATGTCTGCCCTGCACAATTCATCTGTCACCTGCCACAGAGCAATGCCCAAAACAGCAAGTTCCTGAATCCATATTTGATGGAGACATCCTCAGGCATCATCCACTTTGCTAAAGCAACGCGCTCCACTGCTCGTTCAGGCACTAGTCCAATACGCAGGCCCTTCACAAGACAAACCTGACTAGCTGCAAGGAGAAAAGGAAGATGAGCAGACACCTGGGCATGCACTTGGGGCAGGGGCTCACTTTTGCCTGAGGAAGGGCAAAACTCACTCTGGGGGAGCAAGACCATTCATACCATGCAGAAACCCCTTTGATTTCTTTTTGTTAGAAAGGTTGTGCACAATCCCTAACCTAAAGGAGCTCCCCAAAGATAATTACAACCACCGTCTCCCAAGTACCTATGATAAATAATGGTTTATATTTGCCTCACTTGCACACACGTCTCTGCAACGGAAGCACAGTTTTATGTCCAACTCTGACATCTACACTTTGGCTACAGAAGGCAACAAGGGCAGATGAGCTTAAAGATACAAAACTGACAAAGTCTAAAGCAAATTCTGGAAAGAACAAGCCTCAGAACCAGAGTTCTGACAGGTGTTTTTGTCAAACAGTGGTGGAACCACCAGTTCTCATTTAGACAGGGGAGTAGAGAACTGGTATCTTTTCCTGCATGGAAGAGCTGTGCACCGCTTACCATTCCTAAGAAACTTCTGGAAGGTGAAAAATAAATATCTATTGATTTCATTCAATGCATGTTCATGGATGACAGTCAAGATCTTATCAAAGCTTCTACAGAAGGCAGCATTTGATAATAACAAAAGTTAGAGGGAGGCCAGCCTGAAAACACACTGTATTCGTACTGCCTTGCATCAGGAGACCTTGAAGGATTTCACAAGTGCTAATTAAGCTTCCCCAGACTCCTATGAGATAGAAAAGAAACTTATATACCATTTACAATACACTTAATAGAGACATGTTAAAAATAGCTTGCCAAGGGTTATAAAATAAGATAGGGACAGAGCTTGGAACAGAAGACCTGAGCCTCCAAATCCCAAATGCCTAATCTAAATACGTTAAAGAATATTCATCTATTCCCTACAATTGAGAGTATCTCACAATACAGAAATTCCTGCGAGTATAAAAAGTATTATGAAGGGAACATGCTTCTCACACAATTTGCATGATTTCAGTACAACATTCAATAGGCTGTTTTGTCATCAAGGAAAGCTCAAGTCAGCTAAAAAGGGCACAGTTTCATTTTCACCTGGGAGACTGCAAAATGCAAGCACAGTGCGTCAGAGCAATTTGGTTCTCTGGTAAAACCAGGAGCAGAGAGAGTGCAGCAGGCTGTAATACACTTAACTCCTAGAAGAATTAATTAACAGTGAAGCATCATAAAGTAGCAGGCAAAGGGAAGACTTTGACTCATGTTCATCTTAGAATACATTTTCTTTAAGTCATTTCCCTTGTGTAATTATAGATATATTACAGATAATGTTCTTGTACTCAATTTGCCTCGCTATAAAATGGCAATGTAAACATTTTTCTTCTCTTTAAGATCTTCGGAATCAAAGTTTCATCTGAAGAGAGGTATCCTGGGGAACAATATTCAATACAACAAATAACTCATGCCTATTTACTTTCTTTTTAAAACATTTAAGTGGAAGGAAGGGAGCAGAAAGAGGCAAGGTCAAGTCCTACATAAATATCAGCTTGAATATGTGATTCCCACTTCCATTACCTTGTGCTATTTCATTACTGTGTCCTCCCCCCTGAGCCTTCTCTTCTCCATCTGAACCCCCCAGGTTCCTCAGCCGTTCCCATCACACTGTGCTCCAGGCCCTGCACAGCTCCGGTGCCCTTCTCTGGCCCCCTCGAGCACCTCAGTGTCTCTCTTGTGGTGAGGGGCCCAGAGCTGAACACAGGATTGGAGGTGCAGCCTCACCAGTACATGGGGACAGTCACTGCGCAGTTCCTACTGGGCACGCTATTCATGATTTTCTAGAGACTTCAAGATCCTTGGTGTGCGTCCTCGGCAGAAGATGCTTTAACTCACAGCAGCAGCTGACAGGCCACTGATACACTTGTGGCTGGTTGGAAGGAGCTCAAGTATCAGCCTTGGGAAAACAAAACCCATGAGCCTTTGGCAGCCCAGTAACATTAGAAGACCCCTTTTGCTAGGACTTCCCTTCTTGTACCAACAGCATTGCATAAAGACACCACACTGCTGTCTTCCCTCTATCAAATACATTTAACATTTAAATTACGAGACAGAAAACTCTTAACAAATAATCCGCTTAGAAAAAGCTCTGCTAAAGCATTTTTAATTCCTGTTTTTCTCTTACTTTTTTACCCTTCATGGCAGAGAATTGCTACTGTGAAGAAAAGAATTTAGAGAGGATTCCTAAATAAATCTATTCACCTCTATGGCATCAGAACAGGAACTGATCTGCATATTTATTAAGCATATGTATCTGAGCACACAGGCACACATACCTGCTGTGGTGCCACAGTAAATTCCCACAGCATAAGACTGATGGACATTGCATTAACACATAGGAGGAATGAATAGCCACTATATATGGCTTGGAGAGGAAAGAGCAGAGCAAGGAAAATGAATTGGATGTCTGAAGGTGTAATAGAGAAAGTTCTGAAGAAACTCCTTTTTTCTCTTTAACACTGCAGTAAATACTGAGAACAATAAAATTGAAATTAATTTTCAACAGACATGAATTCCCCCATGTTGACTGATAGAAAACACAGTCTGTTTCCTTACCTCCTTTCTTCTTTAATGGGATTCAAATGATCAGTTATTCAATTTAATTGCAGCAGCACTGGCTGCCCCACCCAGCTTTCTAATCTCACAGTTAAAATGAACAAAGCACAGGGTGACTTAATTGCATACATGATGCTGGTTTGATTCAAACAAGAGGAGTGCATCATGAGGCATCACCTAGTAAACACATTCATAAACAATCATGAAGCCTCAAATCCCGCTTCGTTATAGTCCAACTGCCTGCTCGCAGGTCAAGCCTGAGCCTTAATACACATCCTCACAGCTCTCCATGATCACCTTACACAGGAGCTGTTTGCAGAGTTCACTCTTCCAAAGTATTATAACTTCTGCTTTTACATCTGCTTTATCAATTCTGGGGTGACATTGTACAACAAAAGAGCCAGGGTAATGCACACTTACACACAGACAACCTTGTGACTGCAAAGCAGCAGACAAAAGCCCCCACCAGTATATTCATGCAGCCAAAAAGAGAAGCCCCAAATTTACTCTCCTACTCTTTCTGGTGATGGGCTTCCCTATCACAAGGGGAAGAAGAAAGTAATGTTATTAATGCCAATAAAAATCAAGCTTTCTGACAAGTATTAAATGTCCCAGCAGAAGGTTGTCCACAAAGGCCTGTATAGATTTGACTTAAGAATATTACCTGGTCATATACTTTCTTTCTGCCACAGGACCTTTTGTTGTTCTATGCAGGAGGTGGATGGTACTTGCTGAATGAACAGCTATGCAATATTTGTTTTTATTCTTATCGCTAGCTCCATGGCCCCATGCATTATTTAATGCACATTATGCAAACTGATCTCCACAGGGAGCATTATTCATTTCCTTTCAGATTTGTCTCCAGCTATAGAATTTCTGATCCTTCACAAACACATATGCATTTCCCAACCCACCTCAAAGCACAGCATCCAATCCTCCCCAATGAAGGGACTCAAAGAGATGCAGGAAGGATACCCATGTTAACTCCCATGTTCCCCATTTGAAGAACCCAGGGATTTTTAGCATCCTTGGGAATCTCTGTCAATCCCACACATGGGAAAAGCAGCAATACTGACTTCAGCTGCAGATGGTACTTCTAAAGCCCTTTAGGATGTTACATCCAGGGCCTCAACTCAAGCCCTCCTGGGGCATCAGCTAGTGCTCATCTAGCTTAAACAACCTCATCCAGCATCATTCAGGAGCTCTGCTGCAGAAATAAGACATCACTTTCTTAACACTCCCCCTCTCTCCAACTTGCATGTTATGCACTTGTTTAGCACCTACATGTCGTACATGGCACTTATAGTTGGGGTTTTCTTTTACTTGGGGGGCTCTGGGGTTTGTTTTACTTTGGTTTTTGAAATACCAAGTTCCCTGTTTGCCCTCAGGTTAGATCAAGTCTGAATACAGATTTGAGTGGGGGGAGTGGGAGGAATTTGGAAGGGGACATGAGGCAATCATCCAATCTTAACTTCACCATAATGCTGCTGCGATTTAGCAGATCTGCAATAGATAATCAGATGAATTAAAAACACAGTTGAGAAGCATTAGTATGTGTTAATAGCACTTACACTTACTATATGCTAAATACAGTATTCTCTCTTTTTCCTCCCCATACCTCCTCCTCTTTTCCCTCTTCAGCACCATTTTAAGAAAGAGATTTCAAGAATAAAAGCCTGCAGTGGATTACTTGTTTTCTCACAGAATGCAGTACCTTTTTTCCCCATCTACACAAGACAGCCAATTATTTTGTCCTGTCTAAATTAAAATGACTCTTGCAACAGAGTTTCCACCATTTCCTTTGGGACATAGTTCCACAATCTCATGGATGTGGAATAAGATTCTCCTAGTGCTCAAAGTAAATTATTCTCGTGTTTTAATCTCATTCTATTACTCTTGGTACACATCAAGTAATTCTCCCTTCTTGTCCTTCCTTTCCTCTGAGGTGCTCTCCCTTTCACACAGCTCCATTCTCAGTTACAGCTCCAGAAGCCGAATGTATTTGGATTGCAAATCTTTGTTCACAACTGAAGAAACTGCTGTCACTCGTAGGCACTCTCAATACTTTGCTGCTCTCAGGAATAAGATGATCTCCAGGGCTGAGGGGAATATTCCAGACAGGAAAAAATCCCAGACACACACTTCTTTAAACCACATACACAACAGGTGGCATATTCTGCCTCTAGTGTACTTGCCTCTTCCCAAATTCATGTTCAGTTGCATGCAAACATGCTGTCAATTGTCAGCCCTCTCAAACTCTCAGCATTAATCACTCCCAGATTTCTCTCATCCACGCAAAATAACTTTGTATCTATTTACCCTGGATCTATATTGCAATATTTCCCATGACTGGGGCTAAGTTTCTGCCTGGGATTCTTAATTCCAGTATTATTTCTCCAATTTGCAGGGTTTTAAAGTTTACCTTCACTAAGAAAATAACTTCCAAAGGAATTACTTCTGAATTTCTCCTGAATTTTAACAGGAATTGTATCTGAAGTCTGATCCTATGGAATAAGCTTTCTGCCATCCAGGAAGCATGTTGCAGGTTAATTAGATGATCCAAGCACTCATTCTATATTCGACTTGGAAATTCTGACATGAATTACACTTGGCAAGCAGGATACGCTCCACACTTGGGTCATGTATTGATAATGCTTTTGCTGTTTACTGCATACTCAGGGTCCCAAACACCTTCAAGTCACTCTCAAGTCAGTAACCACTGGGAATTATACTGAATGACACAAGGAAGTTTAGTACTTCCTTCAATGAAACTCTCATTTATTCAGCAGTACTTCAGCAACAGAACCTCATCAGCACAGAGCATTGGGGGAAGGGGGGGGAAATAGATCTTTTCTACTTTCTAACCATGTTCTTCACACCAACACGGGTATAAGGAAGCACTGGAAGGAATAGAAAGCCTCTTAAAAAGGGAGTTCTTTAATACAGACAACTGTGAAGTGACCTTCAGCCACCACCAAGACTTTGCCCCAAAACCTTACTTCTCAGCCATTTAGGGAACTAAGGTTTGTATTATTGCTAGGAAAGCATCAAAGTGCAAGAGTAAACCAGCTGTCCAACATAGCTATGCTCTGTGTGCTAATTCTTTACACCAAACATGCACAGAAATGTTCATAAGAACATTAGAAACTTTGGCACGTGGAACAGCTCTATAACGAAAGATGCAAAGACAGGAGTTTACTTTAAAGGGGTTATTTTTGCTTGGTAGGTTCATTTAAGGACAATTAATTATACTTTCTTATTTTTACAGACTCTGGCCTTGGCAGTCTCCAGGGTTATTCCTGTGCCAGCAGAGACAGCGTGTTTGTTTATTTCCAAGCTTCCCACTTCCCTGATTACTGCTATCACGTGCTGGTATCTGTTAGTACATACACCATCGCCCCGTTTTTAATCATAAAAACACATTGACTGTTTGCCTAAGAGACCCTATTGCTGACAAAACTCATTTATTCAGGATGCTGGAAGAGTGTTACCACCAGTTTCATAGTAGAAACCCCTTTAGAATGCCCACGTATCAGACTCCCTATGGAATTTATTGAAACCTATTATTTTATACTAGATTCTATGGATTTTTTTTTGCCCCACTTCATGCTGGAATGCTTGAATCTCAAGAACTGCAGGGGAGCTGCTTGGTTGAGAATATCTATTTTCCTAGAAATAGATTTTCAGATCAAATTTGTGGAAACTTTTCAACTGGTCCTGGATTTAATGAAATCTTTTTTTTTTTACCTTCTGCTCCCACTAAAATTAAACAGCGGGTCCAATTCAAGCAGGCAGCATCCAGTCAGCAGCATCCCTGGCAAAAACTATGTATACTCCTTACGTGCAGGAGAAACATGAAAGAATTGTCTGACTGAGGGCAAAGAACACAGCCATCTCTGCCTCTTCACCTGCCTTTTGCAGGCAGGACACTGTGGGGCATTCTCTGAGAGATTTCATTTGCCCTAAAGGGAGTAAATCAAGTCTGATAACCAACAGCCAGAACACAGGAGCACTGAGAGCTGGAAGCCACCAATCTGAAAGTCTAATTTAACAGAAGATGATGTCCTGTTTACCCACAGCCAGCAATGCACCAAAAGGTCTGCTGCAGACTCACACTGAAGTTGAAAATGCAATTTTTTGAAGGGAAGGAGCAAAGATGAGCAATTGCCATTAGGCTGCCGATGAACACAACAACTTCCAGACATTTGTGTTCTGCTACTGCACAAAACTGCACATCACATCTGAGCTGCTGGCATAAGCTCCACACCAAGCCCAGTGATGCGCTGAAGTACACAAACATAGTTGCTATTCTAATCATAGAATGGTTTGTGTTGGAAGGGACCTTAAAGCTCAACCAGTTCCAACCCCTCCCACAGGCAGGAACACCTTCCGCTAGAGCAGGCTGGTCATAGCCTGTTCAACCTGGTCTTGAACACCGCCAGGGATGGGGCAGCCACAGCTTCTCTGGGCACCCTGTGCCAGCGCCTCAGCACCCTCACAGGGAAGAAATGTTGAGCTACTCTGGTACAGACACAGGGATGATGATCTTGTTTTTCAGAGGGAAAATGTATCAAATGTATCTCCTCCTTGCTTTCAGTACCGAAATAACCAATGCGCCGCTGTAGTGTGAACACAGGAACAGATCTCTGTTGAATCATTTGAGCTAGAGTAACCACAAAAAAAATACTTCTATCGTGTTTTAGGCTCTTAAAATATTAGCAACTGGCAAGTTTAACATAAACTTCATACTTGTCTAAGCAAACCTCGAATGGGCTGCTAGTAAATGCAAAATATCCGTATCAGTTTGGCCTGTGAAGAGAGATAATCAACCAGTTTCAGAAAACATCATTGTGAAATTAAGGGCTGACAGTAAAGTAATGCCTCAGTACTGCAGCCCGTGCTTCCGCCTAAAGACTGAAACTTGCAGCCCTGAGCTCTCCAGCAACAACTCTGGTTGACAGCTAACTTGCTAGAAGGGAGCTGACAATCTGATGGCAGTGCCAGCTATCCTCCCAGCCTGTAAGCATCAGGAACAGCAGCCAATTTCTGAGCTTTATTTCATGTTGGATTCCTCACTGTTTCTATCCTGTCAGGCTCCTCTTAACCTTTCATGTTTCTTTTCTTACTTGCTCCCTTCCTCTTCTTACTGCTATAATCTCATCATACCGCCTTCCCTGGTAACCAACCCCCCACCCAAACACGCCAGCATCTTGTCAGCTGCCACCCTTGCTGCTTGGCTGTGATGCTGCTGCCGCTTCTTCTGCTATTTCTCTCATACAACTGCAAGATAAAAATGATCTTCAGGGTACAAAAATGAGTCATTTGTGCCTCTGAAGCACTTAACACAGTTGGCTCCTCAGATGTTTCAAAGTTACTACACAATAAAGCAATCACTTCAGGTTTAATAAACAATAAAGAGGAAGAAAAGGACTTTCTATTAAAGACGCTCACTAGGAAAGATGACTTGATATAGTTACAGGCTGACAATTATCTATCAAGTCCAGAATGAGAGGGAAGATAAGCTTACATTTCCAAGCTAAAGGCTGGAAAAAGCAGGGCCCCTGCTAGAGCAGAAATGCAGGTACACACACACCTCTTGCAAAGAGACAGAGTTGCGTGGAAAATACTAGAAATAGCTTGTGAATGTTCGTATTTGCACTTCTCACTTCTTAGGAACTGAAAAGAGAGAGACACCAACCCAGCACCGTCAAGTGTGGAACTCACTGGTTTGTTGCGGGGAGGGCTGGGTTGGTTTGGGGGTTTTGTTTGGTTGGGATTTTGTTTAAAACACACTTCTTACAGTCACACACCTCTGAAAAAACATCAAAACGTGAAATATTTTGCCAGAAAACAACTGACTGCAGAAGAAAGGCATTACACTAACACTTTCATCAACAACTGTTTCTATTAAAGCACTGAATTCACACCTAGAAATGCTGCTAGCACATAAATGGGTGTACATTGACAGAAAATCCCTGTTCTGGAGAAACGAACCATCAAGTGCAGCAGCTTCCCATCTTGCTGACAGAAGTGCTCTTCTGCGCATCCAGCAAGTATTGCTGCACTTCCAGTAAGTGTGTTTCTAAAGGAAGGAAGACCCACCTTTATAGAAGTCAAATTGTTTTAACCC
>JAOEHY010018622.1:0-12779 GCA_025447955.1 Psilopsiagon aurifrons
TTGTATTCTTTCGATTCTCCTTCCCATCCCTCCAGGAGCAGAGGGAAGAAAAAGGGGAAAGTGAGTGAACAAACTGCATAGCTTATTTATGGCTTAAACCACGACACTTACAATGGGAATATCTGTTAAGCTGGGATAACATTTGTCTTATCCAGAGAACAGCCTGTCTCCTATGAAGGCTTGTTATCCAAAAATCAGAGTGGCAAAGAGAAGGCACAAGCAATAGTACTTGCAAGTGAGTGAGGCTACTGAGATAAAAAATGTCAGCAGCTGCTCATGAAAAATAATCTAAAATGGATTCAGACCATACTTAATATAAGGGTGAGCAGTCACTCTTCCATCACCATATGAGACTGCATCTTAAAAGGAATATCTGTATTGAATAAAAATAAAACTTCCTAAACATACAACAAGGGAATTGCCTAGCTCTTCTGTGGTTGATAGTTTCTGTCATCATAAATTTTCCTGGCTTGTTAAAGTCAATCATTCTGTTGTACTTTTTACCTACTGTGTCTCTGCTTGTGTTTCAAACCTCATTGACCACAGCATCAATGACAAGCTACATTTCTTGTCCTGTAGCTCCACCCCATTTTTCACTCTTTAGAGTTTAAAGCACATTGGCAAGACAAAGGCTGTTATCTGGCTCTACACTTTCCTAGGCTGGTTCAACTGAAGACATAGAGGAGGCGACTTTCTCTTTTACCATTTATACATACCCTGGATTAGGTATTCAACATGTTTCTGTCTCTGTTCTTTTGATCTTCATTTACTTAATCAAAGACAGCTGCTTTCTCCAAAGAAGAGCACAAGAAAGGAATACTGATTTATTAATCTTTTCTGAAGCTGATGCATTCTTGAGCTGAGCACTGTCTGAACTCGGAATGATTTACATTCTTGTTTATTCCAAAAAAAGCTATTTTCCAATTATTTCCTTCCTAGCAGTCCAAAAGATTTTCAGAGTGGCAAACCTTCATCTACCACACAGGTGAAGTTAGGCATACCCCTATTCTATTTTCAAGATTAGGCTCATTTTGTTCACAGCTCTTTGTTTCTGATTAATCTGAAAAACAAAGGAAAGAAAAGAGCAATAAATGGGCTGTATTTCTTTTTCCATTACATTTTTTTTTTTGGTCTTTTGACATTGAACATAAATTCTTTCACTAGAAAATACTGGACCAAAGTTTGAGATCTTGTATCCTTATGATACATCTCCAAATGCAGAAAGGTCATATAATTTAGCAGTTTAGTACCATGAAGCACTTCATCTTAAAATCTTACACAATTTGCTATCATTGACAATGTGCTATCATGGCTTTTCTGCAGTCAGCATCTTCTGATGCTTCAGAAATAAATAGCTTAATAGCACAAAATATTGCATTATACACTATAAAATAATTAAGGTATAAAAGGCATTATTGTGTGCTGATTCTTCTGCTGGAGTTAATCTCCTGGTAAGTTTTCCTGGAACTCAGGACTGACGGTTGCTGTCCAGGACCTCTACACTTACTGCTGTTTGATTGTGCGTGTTTGTTTTGCTGCTGTGTCCTCACATCGCTCTGGTTCAGCAGGAGTTTTGAAGTCAGGGTAAGGCAGATAACATGCAGGGAGAGCTCCATCTCTAATGCACCATTCACTGGCTTCCTCCTTTAAGACCAGAGTGAAGCTTTGAGGTCTGTGAGACAGGACATGATGCATCAGCGTGCATGGGAGGACCATGTGCCCACGATCGGAAGGCTGATCAAGACACATATTGAAGACTTACATGGAATTTAAAGTAGCTGAAGGAAGTTAGTTAAATTTAATTAACTGAGAGTACTAGCTGCTTCTCTAGCCTCTCCCCCACACCCTTCTTCCCACCACTGTGCACTTGAAGGAACTTAGTGAGGAGATATATGGCCTGCTTCAGCATAGACAATAATACGAAGCTGTCTGCCTTCAGCTTGCTGATATGTCCTCTTCTCTGTTCTAAATTAGCTTCATTTTTCCAATGTAAAAAACGCTCTTCACCTGTTTTATTCCAGATCAGGGCAACCATACCCAGGAAGTCAGTGAAGCCTCCCACCTGTACACCCACTATGTCCCAAACAGGTAGCAAAGCACCTCATATCGGTGCAGGAGAGCCATAGCAGACAGAAAACACCTCTTGGGAAGCCCTGCCACGCAAGGAAGGAAAGGCAAGCAGCAAATGCCTGCTGGCCTCACTCCATGCCAGGACAACTGTCAAAGGTGAAGAAGGGTGAGGAATGCAAGTTCACTCCTCAGATCTCCTATCAGAGGAAGAGAGGTCTGCTTTTCTCCTCATTCCCTTCTTTAGGAATATTTCTACCCTCAGCTTGAGGCAGAAGTGGGGGAGAGAAAGGAAAATCCTCCAGCAATGCCTGTCTGTATCAGTGAGGGAGACAACTTTCCCCATGGCCTTGCTGGCTCAGGTGAGACTTCAGTGCTTCTAATGGCAAGACACATCACTGATGATTTAAAAATTACCCAGCAATTTAGATTATGGATTCCAATACAGAACAGTAAAATTAGAGATCTATCCAGTTAATAATAACACAAGTGGTGTTTCTATTCATGGGTAATGTTCAGGGCGCAGACTTTCTCCTCAGCTCTTGAGAGATTTACAATTTGAGGTGCAGACTTTCACCCAGGTACCTGGAGGATTTATGTTCATTAAGAAATAGCTAGGTATAAGTCTGGGCTAAGCTGTCATGACTTCCAGGACATGAAAAGCTAAGCCTGGTGGCAATGCATTTTACTGGCATGTTTTCTGGTTAAATCAAACTTTGGGCAGCTAGAGTTGTAAAATGGGCAATAAACTTTTTATAACATATCATAAATAAAAATGCTCACACTGACGGATTGAAATGGGTACTTCTTCATACTTCGTATTTTGTGATCTATTGGCTCCTGCATTATTTCCTTTATTACTACACTGACTGGATATCTTCCCTCTACTTAGGGAGCTTACGGAAGGAAGCAAGTTTTCTACATGTTATTAGTATGCAAGCTGCTTAGTGCCTAGAGGTTAATACTCTCAGATGTTGCATATGCATAATTTATTATTCTGTGCTTGTGACTTTCAGGTGGTTTTGTAACATGTGATGTACTAGGAACACAGCAAATATTACTAAAAAGTAGTGTAATTCAAAGCCATGAATTTGCTTCCTCCTTCCTTGTTCTTTCAGTTCACTTTCTGGAAATATTCAGTGAATGATTTTTCATTCACAGGCATGCTCTTAGATCTAGGCAGTTATTTACAGGCACATCTGTGGCACTCATTACTGGTATTTCAGCAGCCTTGAGAGGAAGGCATGTATTCATCCCCCCCATTGAGCAAAAGACAGCCTTACCAATGGGGAGATAAGGAACTATGCCCTTAGTCACAACCACCACCCTGTAACAGAGACTTCCAGCAGACCCTGTCCCTGCACAGTCCCAGATGTGACCAGGGACGAGGACAGTGGGACTGGGACTGAGTGTGGCTCCAGCCCAGGAATGTGAAAAACACTGTCTGTGGACCAGGAAAAGCCAGTTGAGACCAGTGTTATTGAGACCACATTAGTTCAGGGACCTCAGCTCAGCTCAGCATGCTCCATGCCCCATGGCATTTTTCCAGGTCTGTCAGATCTCAGGGTGTGTCTAAAGAAGGCTGAGTAGGCATCAGAAAGCTAGGGAACACCCCACTTTAGGTCTTGCAGAGTAAAGCAAGCGACAGTTCTCTTGATGGTGGTGGTTGGTGAAGGACACTGGCCAGCTCCTGAAAGCTACACAGGGGAGAGCAGTCCTGCTCTCACAGTTGGTGTAAATAACGGCCAGGAAAAGGGAGCTGACTTTTTGAAACATGGGTTGAACAACATGTGTAACTTATACACCTCCTTATCTGGAGTCGTGGTGCTGGGTAGAGATGCTTATATAAGTGCACATGAATGTGTACCCAAGCTACTTCAAAACCACCAAACAGATTTTGTTTTTTATTGTGAGATTCCCCCTGGTGCTGACAACTTGTATGCCAAATTTCAGCCTGGAGTGACAGTTAATGGCCACATCTATAAACCATTAAATACAAGGATTTCTACTGAAAACACTGACATAGCCCAAACTCTAGCAGCACTTGTGAGCTTGGCCCTACTTTTGGCAGCACTGTAAAACTCACAGCTTTCTGCCTGTCACCACTCAAGGCCCCAGTGAGAGTCCAGAACAGGTCAATGTGTGGGGATGATCAGGAGAGTGATGGCACACACCTGAGCTCCCATGGTTTCAATTACAGTGATTACTAATGTGAGAAAACCAGAATGATAGAAAGTGTCCCAGGTTCCAGGAGAATTTATAGCTTTTAGTGCCAATGTCCCTCAGCCTTGACCAGCTGTTATACACCTGAAGTGGAATACTGAATCATTCTCCTTCAGTTTATCTACCTTTCTTGCTCCTTATGGGACTAATGATGGACAGAGCAATAGGTAGTGTAACTATAGGTACCCACTTGCAGACAATTAATTTCATGCAGAAACACAGCACTCTGCTGACAAAAAGCTTTCCAGACAATCCAGTGTCTTAAAGCTACATTTTATCAATAGTAAAGTTTTGCTCCTATAGGAGCAGCATTTGAAGTTTTCTTTTTATTTCCTTGTTTTATATATGTATACATATATCTATGAACTATGGCAGGCTAGTAAAAGTAAGAGTACTTCCTACTCCAAAAGAAATTTGTAACACAAAAATTGTTATAGCATGTGAAAAATGGTACTAACATTTTATTGAGTCCAGGTGAAGCTGCATCTCCTATGGATTACTTAGCATTCTCAGTTTTAAGGTAGTTCCAGAGATCATTCTAAACAGAGGCACCCAAATAATTACAAACAGATATATAATTTTATGCCATATAGAATTATAGAATCATAGAACAGTTTGAGTTGGAAGGGACCTTTAAAGGTCATCTAGTCCAACCACTCTCAGTGAGCAAGGACATCTTCAACCAAATCAGGTTTCTCAGAGCTCATCCAACCTGATCTTGAATGTTTCCAGGGATGTGGCATCTACCAACTCTCTGGGAAACCCATAGTAAAAAATTTCTTCCTTACATCTAGTCTGAATCTTCCTTCTTTTACTTTAAAGCCATGACCCCGTATCCTACCACAACAGGCCCTGCTAAAAAGTCTTCCCCCGGCTTTCTTATAATCCTCCTTTCAGTACTGAGAGGTTTTCCCATAGCCTTTTTTTATCCAGGCTGAGCAGTCCCAACTCTCTCAGACCTTCCCCATAGGAGAGGCGCTTCATCCTTCTTATCACCTTTGTGGCCTCCTCTGGACCCTCTCCAACAGGTACACATCCTTCTTGTGTTGGAGGACCCAGAGCTGAACACATTACTCCAGGTAGGATCTCATGAGGGAAGAGTAGAGGGGCAGAATCTCCTCCCTTCAACTGCTGGCCATGTTTCTTTTGATGCACTACCCTCTGGATGTGACCATCCAACCAATCCTTCATTCACCAAGCAGTTTTTCCATCAAACCCATCTTCCTCCAATTTAGAGAGACGAATGTTGTAAGATCTTACAGAAGTCCAGAGAGACAACATCTGTAGCTCTTCCCTTGTCCACTGATGAAGTCACTACATCCTATAACGTTACTAGGTTGATCAGGCAATATAATTCCATGAAATTCATACTTATAATAATGAAAGGTGCAAGCAGATTAAAATATAAAGAAGTAATCCCCTCTTTTGTTTTTCAGTCACAGCATCTATCATTAACAGATTAGAAGAACACTCAATCAAATTCAAAATGGCTCAGTTAAATTAGCAGTCAGAATTTACGGATGAAATCTGATTCTGCTCACATCAAATGCAATATTTTCCTTGACTTAGATGAGACAAGCATCTTTTTCTAAGTTCTTTCCCATTAGCAAACCCCTTTTTTCCGCTTATGTACTATAGTTGGTGCAAGGACAAAATGTGTTGCATGGATTCAGTAAAATACAGATATCCAGATAGTGCTGAATGAAGATGAAGGAACAAAAAGTTTTGTCATAAGTAACAGAGTAAGAAGATGATTCTAAAGAGAGTTATCTTTCTGACTCAACAGCATCAAACTTCAGTGATCTCTAGAAAAGTAATAGGAGGATCTTTAGGAGAACAGAAAGCTGTGATGAGTAAAATAGGTGATAGGCACAGAACTGTCTTCACTCCCCAATGAATTTACTTGACATGTGATATACCCATGTAAGAACAGTAGTACATCAAAGCTTTCCATGCTGTATCTTTGCTCTTGAATGAGAATAATGCTTTCTCTTTCTCACCTCTCCCTATAACATCCCCAAATATGCTTACAATTTCTTCTCTACCTTTGGTAAAGGCAGCAGGTTTTTAAATTTATTTAATACAAACACAGAAGAAAGAGAAGTGTTTTGCATGTATTTTGAGGAATTGTTAGCTGTTTGTTAAAGCCTTTTCATGCCTTGTCTGAGATCTTGGAATAATTTATTTACTAAAACGATGTCAATGATTCACAGCTTCTCTAATAGAGAAGTTTGTATTTATGTTGTATGCAGAAACAGCTCTGTTAATAAAAAACATATATAAATAAAGTAGCTCCAGAAAGGAATGTTGATTTGTATAAGAAAACCCTGGACAATTAGGAACTAATGTCTGTAAAATATTCTGTTGCCACAAGACACACACAAACTGATTGAAGACAGACACTTCTATGAGAGTTTTGTTGAGGCCAGCTTTATAAATAGATGCTCAGTAATAGTAGGCCAGATGTTCAAAATAAATTGTCAAACAAGGTTTCTTGTAACCAAGCTGAGGAAGGCCATCAAAGCAATTGTTTCACAACTTCAGATCACATTCTGAGCCCCTTAGTCTATTGTCAAATTGTGCTTTTAGAGATGATGTGGTGCTCTCTCCTGCCAGAAGTGCCAATGCCACTTCTGGAAGAGTGGTTAAAGCAAAAAAAAAATAAATGGACTGAGCTTCTGTGTAGAGCTGAATGTAGTGAAGGCATTTTGAACCAAACCATAGAGCTTCTTTAGAGATGTGACTCCTGAGAGGGTTATTTTTCTCACGGGCGAGCCAAAAGCTTGTGTATGCTCTGCATGCTACACCAGTCATCACTTACAATATTATGTCCACCAGCTTACGTGTGTTGGCATATGTTCAGGGGCTGTAATATCAATATTTTCAAACAAACAAAGGAGAAAAGGCAAGATTTTTTTCTTCCACAAATACAGACATCTGAAAGTCAAGTGCCTAGTCTAAACACCAGGCTCCTGGTGTAGTGACTGGAGAAACAGCTGTCTCCAAAGGGTTATTTGTCTTCTAAATTAGGTATGAGTCACTTTTTGATGACTCTTTTCACTCTCCATTGTCTACAGAAATTAGATACTTTCTGTGACAGGGAAGTGACATGATCCCAAAAGCCAAAACTCTGAGGTACATCTGGTAATATTGTTTCCTTAAAGAAGCACTACAAACACACCAAAAGGAATTTGTATTTGAAAAGTGAAGATCTCCTAGAACACACATTTTTTAAACAGACAAAAATCCAGATGTGCTGGGTAAAACTGAATTAAAATAAATGGATTTGGCACCAACTTTCTCTGCCCTGCCCTTTGTTCCTTGCATGCCAAGTAATTTCCTCCACAGTTTCACTTCATCCAGCAATTTTTATGTGAGTTTTCTATGGGTCCTTTGGGAAAGTCTCTTTCTTTTACCACCTTTGAAAACTGCTCTTCAGAGCAGTTTCCCAGTCTGGACTTATTTTCTCTATCCTATGTTGGGTTTCAAAATCTTCCTGTTTAGGCAGTATTTGGTCACTCTACAGGAAGGAAAAGTCTCCTCCTCAATCCAAAGGTTCCACTTAATCCAGAGTGAAGGAGCCAAGAAATGTAAACCAGTAGCCTTCTTCCCTGGTTTCCTACTTTTCCATTTAAAACATACACACCAAGAATTAGGCAAGACAAAATGTCACTTTCGATTTACTTAGCAGAATAATACTACTGCATCTCTGGATTTCTATGTTGAAGTAAACAACAAACTTTCCATGGGAAACCTGTATTGTTTGTGTGCATGTCTGGTATTTTCCTTTCAATGTGGTAATAAATTCCACAGGCTAACTTTGCAGCATGTAGAGGAAAGTATTTAATTTACTTGCTTAAATTTGCTGCCTAGCAATTTCACTTGATGCTCTTTGAAAAGAATAAGTATATTGCAGGAAATACTGAATAAACATTATTCACTCATCAACTCCATATTACTTGTAACTTTACTTATCTTAGTCATATCCCTGTTAAGTCACGTCTTTCCCAAACAAGGTCATTGTGGTCTGCAAAATCAAAGACATGAGAAATGAAAAGAATCAGACACAGCCCTAAAATTTCACTTATTGCTAAAATTTCACTTATATGAAAAGCAATCATGCAGCCAAAGGCAAAATTTTTATTAAATTTTACCCATAGTTATGGAAGTCTGAGGGCTTCATGTTTTCTCCAAGTGGCTCAGATCTTAATTATAAAACATCCTCCAAAGGAAAGCAAGAAAAGTTTTACATACCACTGTTATATAGATAAATAAGTGTTATCTACTGCAGTTGACTAAATGCCATTGTTCTTTTTCAGCATTATCCTTGCTGCCATATGTTTAGAGTCACTGGGACTGCAGCACTGTGAATACCAGCCACACAAGCTATCAATTAACTGTTTCTGAATGCCTCCATATTCTTGCTATGCATCACTGTGGCTCCTCTAACCTTTGCAAGATGTTTTCTTCAGTCTTTTTTTGAACAGCATTTTGATGCTGTTGATAACTTGAAGTCTAACAATTACAGTGGCACAATATTAATAAACAAGAGAACATATTCATGGCCTTGAACTCTGTTGCACTGGGCTTTACATGGATCCAGGTATGGATACAGAATTGTTCCCAACCACATATATTTTAAAAATGGGGACTCTATATGAGAGTCTCAGATGTGTGGGTGGGTAGGAAATGAATCTTAAGATAAGTTAGACTCTGCAAGAACAAGGTATGACATGGAATGGGGAACTATAGACATCTCAACAGATCACATCCATTTAAGAGTAGCATGGCAATACTGTATCAGTGAAAAGCAGTTGTGAAAAGTCTGAGAAACCAATTTGTAAGGAAGAGAAGTTAAGAGGTTTGTGTTAGTTGTGATCAGCTTGGCCTGATTGTTGAATTTTAAGAGCTATTTAAGTTTTCATTTGGATAAAAGGAAATAGATTTGGAGTAAAGACATTTATGATAGACATATCTATTTGTTACAGACACACTGGTTGGTCTTATGCTCATAGATAAAGCACAGCAAAAAGTGAGAAGAATCAAATCAGAAACACTATAAAAAAACCCCAGCCTTAGTGAGCATCACTCTTCTTAATAGAAATCAGGAAAGGAGAACAACAAAATCTTCCAGAGGACTTTCTGAGCAAGCAGTTAGGGACGCAGGAAGAAAGTGGAAACAAGAAAAGTCACACTGAAGACAAGAAAAGGATGAATTTTCCAAAAGTATGTGCTGATTTGTATTCAAGTCCAAGGCAGACAGAAGAAGGGAAACAAAAATGCAGCTGGGGCTTGGAAGGTGGAACGGAGAGAGAATGGTCAGAGGCTGGAGGGGCAGGCTGGTGTGAGCTCAGCAAGACTAAACCTGTTTGTGTGGTCATGGAAATATAGCCAAAGCATACTGAAAAGATAAGGAAAAGACTAAGAAAGGGAATGGGATGAGATGGGACTAATGGAACAACTGAGGAGTAAGAGGAACACAGAGGAATCAGCTGCACTATGAAAGCAACAGGAAAAGGAAAGGAAGGTCAGGGTATATTATATATTTTTATATTTATATATTGAATACATAATTTTCCCCTTGGGAGAAATGGAGAATTGCAGTTTAGGTGGAAAGAGATAAAAGCAGGAATTGGGAGGGGTTAGATAAGTGAGTGACAAGTGGTGAAAAGGTAGCTGCTATTACAGGTGTAGGCAAAGTGGAAATAGTAATTTATCTCTGGAAGTGACAGAGACAAGAGATTGTCTGAGCTGAGATCCAGAACAAAGAAAGCAACAGTGCTTTACAAGCCATTTTTAAAGGTCATCTTGTAATTTTTGCCATGATACCTTGAGGCAGATGAAATACATTTATAATTTGATGATTCAAAAGGACATTAGAAGTGTGATCCTAATTTACAATTCTTTGGAGCACCAAAGGAAACATCAGCAAAGCTGTATTACTATTTTTTAAAGTGAAAAAATATGGTCACAAAACTTCCATTAACTGATTTTTAGGCCAGACTGGTACTTAGAACTCCTTTATTATAGATTTTAGAGACTTGGGGCTAAAATCCAAACAGATACACCACGTATTTCTGTGATTGAAGAAAGTATATCCAGTGCTTATAAAAACACTTATGTACCTTAATAGTATAAACCATTGTTAAAAACATTTTTCATTTTAAAAGCCTCTTCAGAAAAATCTTCAAATCCTGGCATCCCAAAAAAGCAGGAATTTCTGGCATTTCACTTCAGTAAAGTTTTAAAGAGCAGAGCTATACAGGTCTGTTTAATGCATATCTGTAAGGTATTTCACCCTATGCAACACTGGTTACAGTGGTTAAAACATAATGGGGATTTTTGATGTAATCGACTTTTGTCACGAAGAAAGCCAAAGTCAAAACCAAAACTATTTTAAGAGTGCTGTTTTCAGCATAACCATCTTGGGTCCCAGCTGGCAAAAAGCTCTTTGGAAGCAGGTTGAGACACTCACTGTACAAGAAAAGCAGATTTAAGTCCCTCTTCTGTCTGATTTAGAGGGGTAATTCTGGGTGACTAATGGATGCTTTTGGCTGAGTACCCTCCAGCAGTTCCTGAAAGGCTTGGTTGTTTTTATTCAAGCTAGGAACATTTCTTTTCCGAATTTCAAAATGTTCAAAACAGTTTGGTAATAACTAGCTGCTAACTGTTAGCCCACATATGGAAGTCTCAGGCTTATTTATTTTGTCATTACAGGTAATACCCTAGAGATTTGTATTTCAGCTTCTAAGGATTAAAATTCTTTTTCTTTTTCATACTAAGCTTCAAGACTATGTACTTCCCCTAATTAGAAAGAAGATAGAAATGCACATGTAATTAGTTCAGAACCATTCTTAGAAAAAACATGAAAAAGAAGTACAAATCTCACAATCTAAACAAAATCTTCTTCCTTTCAAAAAAGTATGTTCACAGCTTTCATTCTGGTCAGCAACTTTAGACAGCTGGAGCCCACAGCTAAGAAAAAATACATTCCTATAATTGTATAAATTAGAGCAAGAATGATTGTAATTGCCTGCATTCACTGCCAAGATGTTTCTACAGGTTTAAATTAGAAGACTTTTTACAGGCTTAGGAGGGCAAATTGTTGCCATTTAGGAAAACAATAATTATTAAGTTTTGGACATTGCACAAGAAAATAAAGTTTCCTTTAAACAAACAGCATTTTTTTTTCTTTAAGTATATCATGATTTGGCAAGACAAGCACACAGAACCCATCAATTACCCGGTGTGGGAAAAATATAGTTTATGAATAATCTCTAAGCAACATCTGCATTGAACATACCTGAGTGTTACCTAAAAGGCTGAGAATCTAAAGGTTGACATGATTTATGTCAGTTAATGATGACTCTTAAAAAAAGCTTCTTTCTTGCTTAACATGATTTATTCAGAGATCTGAGGGTGCTACAGGAAGAAGGAAGGGCATCATTATTTCTATTTTACAGCCAAGGAAGCAAAAGAAAGCAGAAGCATTGCAACATGTGCACCTTCCTGAAGAAGTTAGTGTGGGATTTGTGACAGAAAATCCTGCTCTTGCCTCTCCACCTAATTCTGTCCTCAAAACAGTTGGATTTTACTGGGGCTGAATAACTGCTGAGTAGTGCATTCACAACTATGCACAAAAAAAACACAGTTCCTGATTTGATTCAGCTGCATTCCTGCCCTTGTTTTGTTAGTCTTGTTTCAATCTATTTTCTCTGCATATGAATGTTGGTGAAGGCAACTGATATAGAGGGGTACACATATTCATGTAGGAATAGGAGTTTGAAAAAGTGTACTCATCTTCTGTTTATTATTCATGATTCACTATTCATCATACACTTTTTTCTCTATTCATAAAGTTTCAGGCACCCAATCAGGAGCAGAGAAGGAGATGAATAATGGAAATACACAGTTCATGGATAATACTCTGGCTGTAATTTGTACAGGCAAATGATCTGATGAACATTTATAAATAACTGAAACACAGTATTAGGAGTGACAAAAGAAAACGTGCCCTCAAGCAAGGAGGCAGAGAAATGAACTTGATTATATCTAGAGCTCCAAACAAGTATCCAGAATAGATAACAACCTCCTCTGATATAGAATCATAGAACAGCTAGGGCTGGAAAGGACCTTAAGATCATCTAGTTCCAACCCCCCTGCCACGGGCATGGACAGCTCACACTAAACCATATCACCCAAGGCTCTGTCCAACTCAGCCTTGAACACCACCAGTAATGGAGCATTCACAACTTCCCTGGGTAACCCGTTCCAGTGCATCACCAACCTAACAGTAAAGAATTTCTTCCTCATATCCAATCTGAACTTCCCCTCTTTAAGTTTGAACCCATTACCCCTTGTCCTATCACTACAGTCCCTAATGAAGAGTCCATCCCCAGCATCCCTATAGCTTCCCTTCAGATACTGGAAGGCTGCTATGAGGTCTCCATGCAGCCTTCTCTTCTCCAGGCTGAACAGCCCCAACTTTC
>JAOEHY010018624.1:0-23241 GCA_025447955.1 Psilopsiagon aurifrons
ATCACTGTTCTCCCTTTAACCCTGACCCACAAAGTCTCTGTTGACTGCTCACCTGTCCCCAGACAGAGTTCCATACTGTCCAGCCTATCCCTAACACAAATAGCAACTCCCCCTCCCCACCTACCGGGCCTGTCATTCCTAAAGAGCCTGTAACCTTCCATTCCAACACACCAGTCATAGGAACCATCTCACCATGTTTCTGTGATGCCAATTATATCATACCCCCGTAGATGTGCACACATTTCTGATTCCTCTTGTTTGTTCCCTATGCTAGGGGCATTTGTATAGAGGCAATGGAACTGAGCTCCAGTTGAGGCAGCTCATTAGCTGGAGCAGCTGGAATTTCTCTACATTGCTCCAAGAGTTTATTATAGGTGCTGGCAACTGACCAGGCATGTTGGGATGGAATGATGCCCCCCTCTCTCAACACATCTAGTTTAAAGCATCCTTGACCAGTCTGGCAAGCCTCCTACCAAAACCGCTCTTCACCTTTTTTGTCAGACCAGCTCCACCAGCTTTATGCTTATGATTAAGCAACTGAATTAAATCCCTGGGGTTGGTGAAGAAAGAGAGCTCTGCAGTGTCTTTTAGATTCTTTTGGTTTGAGGTGAATATAGAAATGGGTGATGAAGAGGAGAGATTTAGGTTACATATTACAAAGTCCTTTGCTGTGACAGTGGTGAGGTCCAGAGAAGCTGTGGCTGCCCCATCCCTGCTAGGGTTCAAGGCCAGGTTGGACAGAGCTTGGAGCAACCTGCTGTAAAGGAAGGTGTTCCTGTCTGTGGCAGGGGTTGGAGCTGGATGAGCTTCAAGGTCCCTTCCAACACAAACCATTCTAAGGTAAGCAGAGGACATGCCTTCAGACAGTGTTTTACACCAATTCACATGCAAACCTATCATGCAGGGTATTCTGTGAACTGTTGTACATCTGACAATAATTTTGCTTTTAAGCTGCATCAGACCAGCTTTGTGCATGCCATGCACGCAACAAATACAAACCTGGAATAACTTCTTGTTCTCAACACCGAGAAACCTCAGTTGAGAACGGTTGGTGGTAGAAAGGAGGAAAGGAAAGGAGCTGAGGACTCAGAGTGAGAAGAGAAGTAGCAGTATGGATCCAGAGCTTGCTCTGATTCTAGAAGCAAATTAAATAATCACATTTTTCCCATGGAAAAAGCCCACAGTAGGAGCTTTGAAATGTCATATCGTCTCTTTTGCCAAGCAGTGAATTGCATGACAACATGAAAATGTGAAAGACCCTGTGACTAAGGATCCTCTTCTTTGGAGATGTCAGAGTGGTCCCACCAATCTCAGGATTGATGGAGGGGTGAAAAATCACAGAATCATAGAATCAACCAGGTTCGAAAAGACCTTTCAGTTCATCAAGTTTAACCATTACGCCAGGACTGCCAAGTCCACCACTAACCCACATCACTAAGGGCCTCATCATCACATACAAGTTAAAAAGCTGTTGGCTTCCTGAACAAATCTTCCCAATGCATTTCATCTCTCAGAGTCTCATCTTTGCTCAATGTAATAAAGATAAGACCCAAGGAGACCATCATGCCTAGCCAGCTCATACTGCACCCATGCTGGAGCCCACCCAGCCTGGCAGACACTCCCTGTTGTGCAGCCTGAATTTCCCCCATCTCCTACTGCCTTTTGGCTGGATCACCACAAAACAGGGTTCTTGTCTTGTTTTGCTTTCAAAAGAGACTTGGAAAACTTGTCATCCTAAGCACACATTGTTATTTTGCTTTAATTACATGGACTGCATTTGATTTTGGACTCTGCTTGGCTTTTCTTTCTGATGGATGTTTTATGCTCTCTGGGTATTAGTCCTCTTGTTTACGGAACAGCCGGAGAGCTGTGGCTGGTGGGTGCCATCAAAATAAAAGGCAGCGTTATTATTATTGTTCTTATGATTACGTGCTGGCTAAGCATACACAGCTTAGGAATGACAAACATCCCTGTTATGTCAGGAATGGGGAGCAAACAAATACGCACTGCGGACAGCATTAACCAAAAAATAATACTTAAACAAGCTATGGTTTCAAATAGACTCTCAATTGCTTGCGAAAACATGTGTATTTATTTAAACAAGCAGTGTCACTGATAACCATCTATTACATGGTTAATTTTCAATGAGTATGTTTTTAATAATCAGTTGATATTTAAACAGATGATAACTGCCGTATTAAGCCTTGCATCAGATTTATGTGATAAGGTTTTTTGCTATTTCAGATTCTAGCTGCTCATCAAAAGCAGCCCAGCCAGAAGATTAGCAAGTGTTTTTATCACTCCCACACTCCTCTTGTTAATCCTTAATAAATCTGCTTTCAATAATCATTTCTAAATAGCAATTGCTGTTTTACTGGGTTGGAACTGAATGACACTTTGTATGGGGAATTGCAAACTCTTTCAGAGCGCAAAGTGGCTCTCATGCTGCATGCCAGAGCAAGGGTTGGAATTGCCCTGCTTATCAGGTCAGGTCTGACTGCAGCCATGAGTGCTAGAGGAGAGTCTCTGCTATCAAGAAGCTTGGTCTTACATTCAGAAAGAGACTTGCAAAGCTTGCGAACCACAGCTGGCATCCTGGCCTGCAGGGCACCAGAGGAGTGGTCCATGTAAGGGACACAGATCTTTGAGTGTGAAGTCCACTGACTCTCTGCAGGACTTGTGCATCCTTCTCTGTTATCTTGTGCATGAGATGGTGCCATGCTGGAGCATGTCCCAGGTGACTCAGTCCTTGGGGACTGAGGACTGGTGCTTGTGCGTTGAGTCAGGATGATCCATCCAAGTGACCAGAGCTGAGACCAGTGCTGCATCAGCCTGTCCAGCACAGACCTAGTGAGTCGAAAGGTTGATGCTCTCTCAGGGTGCCAGCTTCCTGCTGAAAGCATTAAACTCAATAGCTTGGCACCAGGCAGGGCTCCAGACATGTCATGCTTTGTACCGTGCTGAGATTGCTTCCTCTTGGCAGCTGTTTGTACCCATGAGCCACAGGTTCAACATCTCAGCTCTAGTCATAAGTGTGTCAGGAGGAGCAGCAGAAACAGAGCTGGGCTTGACCAGGGAGCTGCTGTGTCTCTATGGTGGTGTCTGACTCTGGTTTGGCGCAGCTATGGCTCTAGGGCTGGGACCCATGTTTCAACATGCACATCCTTTCATTTCTAAGGCAGCTCAGGAAGGCCCAGCCCTGGGAATAGTTTCGTGTTGACAGACCTATAGTTTTGTACCTGTTCCCCTCTGCCTACACAGCAGGGCAGCCTGGCACCTTTCACCTCTTCCTAAGTGAAGTCCCAAATGTAGTTCAACAGCCAGGAGAAAGCTTGATGCCTCCAAGAGGATGTCCTCAGGGTGATACCCTCAGGGTGCTGCCCTCCTTATTTAGTAGAGAGCAAGCTGCTCAGAGAGACTGAAGCCAAAACCAAGAGAAGTGTTTGGCCCTGGTTGCTGCAGCTCAAAAGTTTGTGCTCTGAACTGCTTACCTTGGCAAATCCTAGGACATAATCCAGGGACTCTTCATCAGAGGTTGAACAAACGGTTTTTACAGAAACAGGGCAGATTTAAATTGGATATGAGGACCGTGAGGGTGCTGAGGCGCTGGCACAGGGTGCCCAGAGAAACTGTGACTGCCCCATCCCTGGCAGTGCTCAAGGCCAGGTTGGACACAGGGGTTTGGGGCAAGCTGCTCTATGGAAGGTGTCCCTGCCCGTGGCAGGGGGTTGGAACTGGATGATCTTAAGATCCCTCCAACCCAAACCATTCTATGGTTCTATGATAAATGGACCTTCATTGGCATGACCCTGACAGCAGAACAGCCATCAACGAGGACGCACCTCTGAAATCTTCCCCTAAGTCCTGAAAACTGACCCACACAAGGGTCCTTGTGCTCATACCCGCTCTGGCTTTCTCCATCCTGGCTTCTTTTTACTGCTCTCTCCTCCTTTAACTCCCGCAGTGCACATCTTGCTTGGCTCTGCCAGCGCCATTTGCAGGATATCCGTGAACCCCATGGTTAGAAAGGGCAGCTAAAAGCAGCACATGCAAAGAGACAGCGTTTGTAAAAATCCCTGTCTGAGTTGCTCGGAGGGATATTTGCTGTGTCTGCTTTCCTTGCACAAGGAGAGCATGAGCAGAGTCAGCACCAGAGACAGAAGCTGCGTTTTTTCTTCCTCCCTCTCCTTTCTATGTGTTCCTCTCTTGTTTTGTTTTCAGGCAAGCTACACTGAGCTCCAGGAGTGAAAGCAAACCCTGCTGCTTCAGCATTCCCCTATGCTGTTTAGAAAGGACAATCCTGCTGTCATCTCTCAGGCTCCCTGAATGACAATTGGGTGGTGGAAAGGAGATTTCTTGCAAAGCTGCTGCCCAGAGAAGAAAGAGGAGGAATGAGATATGACATTAAGAGAAATGAAAGTAGTTGTTTAATTGCAGAGCATGAAATAGTATATCTGCCTTTTTTAAATGTATTTTTTTTTTTATTAAAATGCTTATAAATATTTGAAGTTGTTTGATGATTGTATCAAGAAACTGGTGGAGACCAAAAGGACCATAAAGAGGGAAGGAGAGTGGAGACAAAAGGTCCTGGCAGGTCAATAACATGGGACAAATTCACCATCACTCCCCTCTCAGGATGCTTTCAGATGAAAATATCATTTCTCTGAGAGCAGCGTTTCCTAAAATGTGCCTTTCAGAGATTCCTTATCTACCTGTAATTTGACATGGAAGTAGTCCAGATCACAGACACACACAAGGAAGACAGAGAAAGTTACTATTTCAGGTCTGGCAACCTCAGCTTGGCAAAAGGAGATTCAGGCTGTGACTGGGAGCAGAAAAGTGTATACGTACACATCTTTGTGTGTATGGAAGTGTCTACATGCCACTGCTAAACCGGGAATCCACTGGCCAGTTCCATTTGATTAAACAGAGGAGAGGTCCAGGGATGGTCACCAACAGCAAATTCTACGGAAATATGTTTGCAACCATCCATGCATTTATAGAAGGAAAAGTATTGATATGATCACAGCCACTTTTCCAGCTGTCAGTATCTTCCTGAGTACTCTTGAAATCAAAATCCCATCTGTTTTTCTAGGCAAAGGCTGCATGTCCTTTGTGATGCCATTTATATCCCTACTGACAGCAACCAACTACCTACTGCATAATCTTGTGCCAAGCCTTTCCCAGTCAAGTTAATAATACCATGAGATAGAGAAGACCTGTAGAAGACATTCTGTTTCTGAAGAAAAGCCATAGGAAGGAGCTAACCTTCTTATCTGCATCTAAGGGACACCAGTGAAAAATACCTTACATTACAATTAGGGATCTGCACATGCAGGGTCTCAGTCCCAAAACACTATTGCCCCTGGCAGTAAGCAGAAATTAATATTGCCCATATCTAAATGTTTTATCCAAGTGTTTTCCTGAGCTGGGATCATGTCAGGTAAAGCAAGATGTGGGCACTTTTAGAAGGTTTCGCCTCAGGTCAAAACCCATTTGTTAGGGGGCTGTTGAGAAAAGTATCTTTCTGGTCTTTTTACTATTTGGATTTTAGGGATAGGAAAAGTCCACGCATTTTGCATGAGGTACACAAGTTTAAAGAGAGCCACATCAGGAAGTTTTCTTTACTCTACTGGATGGCACTTTTGCCTATGAAACGCCCAAAACTAAAGACTACAGTGTTTGAGGTTGACATTAAGAGAACAGCAGAAAATAAGAGAGCTAAAGAATGGAGAGAAATGAGATGACAGGAAGGCACAATTACACCCCCCTCCCCAAACCTTTGCTTTTCAAGGTTTCTTCATTTTACGTAGATCTGGAGGGAAAAAAAACCTGACAAAATAGCTGTAACACAGCCAGGTGACAAAGACATTTGTCTCAGGAAGGAGCCTCAGGTGATTCGGGATGACCTTCAGAAGCGATCAGTGTTATTTTACCTTCTCTCACCATGGACTTCCTGGTGGTTTGTGCTTTGGAAATGTCAGCAGCACTGCCCAGGGTCACCTTTCCAGGAAAGGTCAGCCTGGTGCTCCACCAGAAAGTGCCATTTGCCTTTTATTCAAGTATAGCATGGAGATCTTTAATAGACAACAGTTGGTGTTTTATAGCGTGGATTTGGCAATGATCACTCTTTCAAGTGGAGTTTTACAGACTATTGAGCTTGGTTGAGTTACTCCCTTCACTTTTACAACTGGACAATATCACTTTCAGTCCTAAAATGATGGAAATGAACTCTGGGAAACTCGGTAAAGACTTTCTCCTAATCTCAGGCCATTGGAAGAGAAAGTGAAACTTTCCTAAGGAAAGGAAGATACAGCCAGGAAGACCTGCAATGCTGGAAATACTTAATCTCTCTTTCCAAACAGGCCTGGTAGCATAAAGCCCAGAGCCTTTAGACTTGCACTTTTGGGATTGCATAAACACACATAGAAACAGGCACATTTCATGGCTGGCACAGAAATAAAGTAATGAAAGCCAGGTGATGTTCTTTGCTCAAGAAGAGACTCAGATTTTAATGCCTTTTCCCTGTGGCAGCTGCCAGGCACAGGCATTTTTGGCTGAAACTGTTGTCAGAAGCAATCTGAGGCCTTCATACAGTTTTAGCAACAGTGAGAGATACATGGAGGGGTCTCAGAGTCCCAAAGAGATAACATTAAAAAATCATTTGAAAGAATCAGAACTTTTCGTTTCAAAAATCATAACAAGGTATTACATTTTTTTACTCATCATTCCACTTGATTTTTCTTTTTTTTCCAGTTCTGAATGAAAATTTCAGACTCATCTGAATACCAAAATTCAGGAATCCATGAGATGTGAAATAAAATATTCTTTTAATTTTGGTTTACCAAATATTTTGAAATATGGTCTGTCACAGTAGGTCCAAAACTGATTCCTTATTTGTTTAGAACTTCCAGTTAACAGTAAAAATCAGTTACTCACAGGTCACGTCTGGATAATGAAGTACTTCAGAGGTCAAATATTTGTCAAAACGATGACTCAAAAAGGGTGAGTAGATTTCTTCTAAATAAACTAACCGCAGAAGTCAATGGAATCAAGTTTCCTCCAATGTGTCGCATGCCCAAAAACAAACCCAGCCATTTTTGGCCCTCCGCAGGGCAAGTAAAATGTCAGACCAGAAGGAAAAGTGTTCGGATAAGTGTTCAGAAAAGTCCTATGCTTTGAAAATGGACAGTTGTCCAAGGACAAGGTTCAACCACAGAAATTACCAGATGACGTTCTCTGGCCTGTGTCATGAAGGAATTTAGACTCCAGAAGTGTAATTTCTTTGCTCTGGTTTTAGAACAAAAATATTATGATGCCTTCAGTGTTGGCCCTCCCCAGGCCTGGGGTTTCAATCTACCAGAGGGCTCAGAAGAAGTCGTTTTCAGAAGCATCCTTTCCAGATTTCTGAGCTGGCCTTGCAGTAAAGGAGCTAGTAAATCAGAAAGTCAACTGGAATCCAGGCTATAGTATAAATGAGTTCTCCCAAATAGCCCAAAATATTCTGCAGCAGGGTTTAGACCCTGCCATGATTGGTGGCACTGATCTCTTTTGTCTTCTCTCCATGTATTTCTGCCCAGCTCACAGTTGCTGCTTCTCACTACAACTTCCTATTTCTGGAAGTCCAGTCCCTCAGGCACAGAGCCCATGGGGATGGATCACCCCCTCTTCTCCACACACTGCCTTGCCATGGTGGGATCTGTAAGAGGCATTTCACTCAGGAACATTTAATTATCTAGCTAGGATGGGAAGGAGCCTGGGATTATACTGGAACACAAGCCCATTTTAAAAGCGAAGCAAAAAAGGGGAAACTTGAGCACTGTAACAAGCACAAGCCGCTGGGTTTTTTCTCCCACAAAAAGCTTGTTTGCCTGAGGACTTCAGTTAGGGCTGGTTCAAGATTATGGATTTCATGTGGAATGAGGATCCTGAGGAAGGATGCAGAGACAACCACCCATTTCTCTCAAAACAGCTACCACATCCAGAGGACACAGAGCAGACTTATGCCACAGTGGCTGAATGTAGGATCATATTTCTTTGTGATATTCAAACCAGAGGGTAAAATGATTCATACTGCTGTTTTCCCAACCCCTCAGCTGCTCACCCACCCGACTCCTGAAGCATCATCCATCAGGAGTCAACAGCAAATGGATGCAAAATCTGAAGAAACAGGTCAGATGTCTGAGAGGTGTTTTACTTGATAGTCTGTGAGGGCTTTGAGGATTTGGTTTTCTGGGGTCTTGACTGATCCCACAAGAGCAGATTAATTCACACAGCAGACACAGTGACACAGCCGAGGGGCTCAGTAGGTTTTTATTGCACTGTCATTGTGACAAAGGTGGTTGGAATACCTGAGGTGGTGTTCCACAAGCTGAGAAAGAGTGTGTATTAATCAAATCCAAGGAGGACCTCTATCTTTCTCCAATTAATCATCTTCTTCCTCAGGAAAGGTGAGAAAAAGCAAGTGCTTTATCACTCTCATCAATCACAGCACCCTTTTCACAGATGTAGTCTACAGGGAAGGTTGCACAGAAAGTAAAAGAAAGAACATGAGAAAAGCCAAAAGGTTCTCAAATATGGGGTTTTTTTGTCTGACTTGAGGTTTTTAATAGAAAAAATGAATTAAAAAACCTATCAACCAAACATGTAGACATAAAGCAAAGGAGGGACAATGTCAAACAAACGGCTTATGTCTTGAAGGGGCTCGAAGATGCTTTCTGCTCTTCTGTCCTGGAAGTTTTTGATGCTATGAAAGCCACTTCTGACAGGAGACATGCATGCTCCAGTGCACAGCTCTTCAAGTAGATCTTTATATTCCAGCCACACTTCTCAGTCTTCCAGGAATTTAGTTTGTCTCATGTGTGTGTGTAGGCAGAAACCTTCGTAAGGTCCTCCATTCAGGATTACAGCGATCATGCTTGCCATCTCAAACTGTCCACCATCATTCCAACAAGAAAGCCAGGAAGAACTTGGGCATCCATCCACATTCAGTGGGTTTGATATCAATTCCTTTAAACCTTGACAAAGATGAGTGAGGCTTATCTGTACTACGCTACAAGGTGTTGTCTTAGTACACACAAGAGGGGTTGCCTCACTTTGCCTGCTGCAAAGGCATCATTCCAACCCCTTTGCAGTCCATATAGCTTAGTGATAGTGGTCCATAGGTGCCTGATGAGCCTCACAGAATGGTCTGGGTGAGACTCATGATGAAAACCATGGGGTTCAACAGAATTTTCTCATTCAGTGTTCATCTATGACCTCTTGGAGTAGGCAACTTTTAGAGATCTCTCAGTTCCTCACAACAGCTCTTTGTGGGCCAAGATCTCCATGAAAGAAGAGACAAGAAAGTTCCCTCTCTTCCATGTTTCCTGATGGAACTACATGACTCGTTCCAAGAGGGTTTTTTGAGTTGGTGGCATGCAGAGAAGAGAGTAGATTTAAATTAGATATTAGGCAGAAGTTCTTCCCTGTGAGGGTTCTGAGGAACTGGCACAGGGTGCCCAGAGAAGCAAGCTGCTCTAGTGGAAGGTGACCTTGCTCATGGCCGGGGATTGGAACTGGACAAGCTTAAGGTCCCTTCCAACTCAAGCCATTCTATGCCTCTTTATCCCCTAAGCAGGATTTGGTGTTGGCTAGGGAAGGTGAATTGCACTTAAAGGTATAGCCCCTTTTTCCATTAATTTTCTCAAAAGGACATCCAGCTCTTCCGTAACAAACCCGGACACCATGAAGTGACAGAGCTAGGCTTGTGCTTTGATATCAAGTGCCAAATGCATTCACATGTGCATGGTAGCTCAGTGTTATTAGTGTCAGCCAGTCTAGATTCTGTTTTAGTGCCAAGCATAGCATCCATGTTGATTCTTTAGCTTTTCTGTTCCAAAGTATCACTCCCTTTCCAACCCCTGAGAAGGTCTAGCTAGGTCCCAGTCCTCATCCGAAATTCATGCATTTCTTGTAGTGGCAGCATGGTTCACAGGCCACAGATAATGGATGAGACATTGGCAGCAAAAATTTCTCCAACTGTCACCAAAAAAATAGGAAAAAAACCCAAACCCCTGATGTTTATCTGGAGAAGAGGGTCTGATATTACCAACTTGCTGTTACCTGTTTGTGCTTCCCAGCAAAGGCAGGGATCATCTGTCTATGGAGTCCTTGGATGGAGGATGTTGTGTTTGTGTCCACGATCTCAGGTGGATCCTCTGGCCAGTGAAATGTTAACATGTTTTTTCAGCAACCCCTTAAATTTGCCATTCTGATTCTCCCTGCTCCACTTCATCATGCAGTGAGAGTTGCTCCAAAGTTATGATGTTCCCGAGCTGTAGGTTGGAGAGTTCATTTATTTTCTTTTATGCATTTGATAATTGTGTTTTCATTTGGTGCCTGGATTAAGTGTCTGTGGCTGTTCCTCGCTTGACCTCTCCAACAGTAAAACCTGTATGGTGACTGAAAACAGAAGTCGATAAAACTACCTGCTCAGCGGCCAGCCATGAATCTCTGTAGGAGAGCACAGGTACACCAGTCCCTCCAGCCTGCCCAGGTGCATTCATCAAGGATCCACGCTGTATAACTCAAGCCGTAGTTCTTTCACCAGCAGATTTACAGTGGATTTAAACCAAAGGATTATTTACACTGCTGTGGGACCAGCAGCAAATTAAAAAGAACTGGAGGTGGCAGAGGGAGCCGCCAGTGTGGAGACTAATTGCTATTAACCCACGGCTTCATCACTCAGCTTCTGAGCTGCAGGAAAGTTATTGTTCCCAGGGGCCTCTCACTCTTAGGCATTGAGAAATATTGTTGGGAAATCCAATCAGTCATGCAGTCTGGACCGTAAAACAATGCATCCACCCAGGGCTCTCGCCTCGCAACTGGCGCTACTTTTCTTCACTTCATCATTTCTTTCTTTCCTGCTTGGGGTTGAATTTATCAGGCAAACAAGCACCAAGCCTGGCAATGCCGGGCAGCTCTCCTGTTCTTCCCTTGCAATCTCCCATCTCCTGCACTCGTTGCTTCCCCCCACTTCCTGCCCACTTACCTCTGTGCTGGCTTGCATCCCCTGGTATATACCCCCTTTTAGTCCTCTTGCAGCATCATAGAATCATGGAACTGTTTGTGTTGGAAGGGGCCTTACGGCTCATCCCGTTCCAATCCCTGCTATGGGCAGGGACCCCTTCCACTAGAGCAGCTTGTTCCAAGCCCCAACCAACATGGCCTTGAGCACTGCCAGGTATGGGGCAGCCACAGCTTCTCCGAGCACCCTGTGCCAGCACCTCAGCACCCTCACAGGGAAGAATTTCTCCCTGATATCTAATCTACATCTATCCTCTTTCAGTTTAAATTAATCACAGTAGTTACTGCACAAGTAGGTGTACAATTCAAGTTCATACCATAAATTTTTCAGGTCTACCATGAACATATTTTTCTGTACACTGTGAGAAAATATAGTCTATTATCCCATAGCTTTTTCCCTGCTGTTTGGTGACGCCTTTGTTTAATCTGAGCCAGGAGACAGCGCTTGTGTGCGGCACTGCACCAACAACATCTGGGCATCCCTATGAGGGATGGCAAGAGCTGGTCCTACTGCTAGGGGTGTTTAGCAGAAGTTCCTGGTTCATTTGGGATGTTGAGCCCCACTTTGGTCAGGAAAGACTTCAGTAAACTTGCCGAGGGCATCTGCCCCAGCACAAAGTTGTATGCTGGGCTGGCTCCATCAGAGCAGGCTGGGGATGTTCGCAGGACTGAAGCTCCTCCAAGCCACTTGCAGCCCTGAAATACAGCTATTATCATTTTTGTGGGCACGTGAGGGAGTGAGTTTCAATTCAAAGTGCAAAAAAGCTGGGTTGCAGCCTGCTGGAATGATGTTCCTTACAGCATGATGCCAAGAGTGTGTTTTGCATGTCCTGGGGCATGATATGAACTAGCAGGGTAAGAAGGCTTGAGTGCAGAAGACCTGCCAGGATGGTCTTGCAGGGCTGTAGAGGGAGCTAGACTTTTCCAGGTCTAATCTTCACAGCCTATAGGGTGATGTCTGGAGTTTTGCTATACCTGGAACATCATCAGAGGTTTGACTCAGGGTAAAATAATCGTTTTGGCCCAGAATTCAGAGGGGTATTGGGAATCAGGAGACAACTCACATCCAGACAGCATGGACAGAAGCGAACCAGGGAGATGGGTATTTCTGTTAGGTCCTCGGTAGGAAAAGCTTCTATTGATGCTGGCCTATGCAGAAGGCTGCCAGGACATCTTAGTTTTCATTTGATTAAGTTTTTGTAAGGAAAAAGCATGACTGTAAAGATTTTACTAAAGATGTGTGGGAGCCCTTTCCACTTAGACAACCTTTTGCTCACTTTTGCATTCAGCAGCCTGAATCAAACAATTCAGTAGCCCTGAACAGCTACAGGGAGAAAGAAAAGACTGAACTGTTCCTCTTGAGGTTCGCATTTGGATGTCCTGGCTGACTAAGTGAACCTGAAAATGTGGACGATAGGAAGGAAAAAGAAAAGGGAAAAATCAATTGGAGACAAACTAAGCTGAACTATTTTAAAGGTATTTTTATCTAAAGTAAATTTGCAATGTTCATTTTAATTCAAACCAAAATGTTCCATTTAATTGGCAACAAACTGTTTTAGGGTTATTTAACTTTTTTATCATTTTAAGAAACAAAAATAAAAGCCAGGTCGTTATGAACCATTATTCCAAAACAAGGGTCATTGACCAATTCAGAATGTAATAGTTCAGCGTTTCTGCTTTTGGGAAAACAACACATTTGATATTTTCACATGTTTTCCTCATGCTTTCTTTCCAGCAGCCATCAAACATCACATTTTCACAGCTTTGCTCTTCCCAAATCTCTGTGCTGGTGAAGGGAGGTTTCCATTTCTCAGAAGGAGATTGGCCTGGCTGTGGTCCTGGGCAGCCTCAGCAGGGCTGCACCATGGGGCTGCTGCATCTCCAGGGGACACCCCCTGAAACTAAACCTCAAAGTGTGGGTAATGTACCTACAAGGGGTGTAAAGGGCTGTCCTTGCCTGCCCCAGAGAGCTGAGACACCAGGATCAGCCCAGATGAGTGGGTTTCTGTGTGTGTATGTCAGCTATTAAGGTATTTCCTCCAGTCTTTGATATGCAGATCAATGGGAAATTTCCAAAGCTGAGGGTGAAAAGTGTTTAATGTAATAATAATAATCTACAGGTTTGAGCCTCAGGGGTAATGCAGGTTCTGCTTATGCAGGTGGGTGGGATCTGGAGCACTCACTTCCTAAAACAGGAAAAGTGATCTTGTATATAGGTTTCTACCTACATCTACACTGTGAAAGCCATATTTAGACAGAGCTTTTTCCATCAGCTCATCACAGCCTGAGGACAAGAGAAGAAGAAATATCAGGCAGATGTCTCATCCAGCCTCTCCAGTTCTGCATTATTTATAGGGAATAACTCATTGATGGATGCTGTAAAATTGTAGGACACCAGGCTGATGCCTTTTGGTGAAATCTAATTGTAGTAGTGACTGGGGGAAAATACAAGTTCAAAATAAAAACTAAACTGTTTCTCAAAGAGAAGCATCCACATTTGGTTCAACTCACTTAAAAAATTAAGAGATCCAGAGCAAAATGACCTTGGAAGTCCACAGGAGACATCTGTTGCTAATGTCAGCACCAGTGGTTCCTGGATGGGATAGATGAAAGCATTTAGGGGAATCAAAAGGGAATTTTTTAAGGCAAATGAGATTCCCCCAGGTTGTGAAGCCCTCTCAGTTTCATGGCAAGAGACGTTTCCAGCTTCCAGGGACAGGTTTTGAGAGGCTCCACTGTGGTTTCCAGTGGGAATTTTCTCCACGGTGGGTGTCTGGAACTGGTTTTTTTCAATCAATCATGTTCATATATGTATAAGAAAGACTTTCAACCAAAAGCTACAGACTTGTTCAGTGTTAGGAAATCTTGACTGTCAAATAAATCTCAGGAACAATTATTTTCTTAAAATATATTTATATATTAAAAAGAAAAAAAAAAAAAGAAAAGAGAGATGAACAGATTCAGACTGCAGTTGGCACTTGTTTAAGGCAACTTAACAACCACTGCAGGAACAGAGACTCCATTGTAATCCGCTATATATACTGGCCCAGTAGCCAAAAGCAACAAACAAGCTTGTCATGAAATGGATGTGCAAAGGAAGCAATCAAAATTAGAGGGAGAAACAGAGAGAGACAGAGAATGAGCAAGACACAGGCAGAGAGGATTTTGAGAGAACTTTTTGTTAAGGAAACAGTAAAAAACCCCCAACCATCATTATTGGACTGATTTTGAGTGGTTCTTGTGTAGTGAACACTGCAATGAAGACCACAGATACGTGTATTTTTTACATGAAAGTGCCCTGCTGTCCACTCAGAAATGTAATACCCCAGCAATGCAGATATCTCTGCCAGAGGTATACAAATACCAGTGTTCTGTGCTGGTCATCACCACCCCACTTTTCTTATGACAATCCAAGGTGGCTTTGGGGTCCATGCAGAGGGAAGATGAAGCAGCCCCTGTTCCTTTCAGGAACAGGACGGCTGTGCCCGAAAAGCTCAAGAGAAAAGGGAATGGAGTAAAAATGACTCTTCCTTACTTGTTTAACTCCAGGTTGCAGCTTGAGCTTCAGCCACCTTGACTCTGCTGTTGTTTTATTGCAGTCAGCCTTAAAGAAGTGAGCTACATCTTTGGCATCCTACTAACCAGGCATACACTGGCAATGTGGGGACCTGGCCTGAAGGTGAGCAGAAGAATTATGGAGAAGCAAGAGACCTGTGATGACCCCGTGCTCTTTGCAGTTCTCCACTAGCGTAGATGAAGGGGCCAGCACTTTAGTAAATGTCAGATGAGATCCACTGGCCTGTGATTCAATCTCCCCAAGGCATGTGGTGGAAGGGACACTGTTTGACATTTGGCAGTACACCTTGAACACTTCAGGGCAAGGGTCATATACATGTTCATAGGATCCTAGATCAGATGAGCAACACAGCTGCATTTATCACAGAGAAAGAATCTATGTGGAGCTACTGGGTACCTCCAAGGCTATAGTTGCTGTGGCCTTTATCACAGAAGTATCAATGGCATGTAATGTCTTTAATTTAAGGCATTGATTTAATGTGGGTTGATCTGTTTCCCAGGCATGTATAAAGTATGATAGGACTTCTGCAGAAAGCTCAAGGAGAGCATGAATAACTTCTTTCAGAACATCTCTGATGATATTCTGCCTCTTGACAAGCAGCTATCTATTGTTGTGGGTCTTTCTTCACCATATGATGACCACCAGACCATGGTTTGCTCTTGGGAAGTACTTGCACAAAGACACAGGGTGAGGAGCAAAGTGGACTAGGGACCTTTTTGCAGTTCCTTTCAACCTGCATTATTCTGTGGCTCTAGCCCTGGGTGTAATTGCACTGCATTGGTCATGTGAACTTGGGCAAGTCATTTGGAGTGAAGTCTTCAGTTGCAATCCATGTAGTCTCCTCAGTGCAAGTGGATACAGTTTAGGTTTCTGCATTCCTTGACTGATATTACAATGTCATATAGGCTCCTAAATCGTATATTATACCATATAGGCTCTTTTGAAACAATTAGTCCTGGTTTTCCTATCTCTTGCTTCTCCATGCATTTAAAGCAGAGATGCCAATAAATCTGTCAGCATTCCCTTTTTGTCCTACTCGTAGGACCAACCCTTGAGACCTGGAGCAAGTAGTTCAAAGGTCTACAAGACCTCTCCTGAGTTCCCTAAACCCTGCTGGCACGCTGATATCCCATCTTTTTGCATGAAGGAGCAGAAGGGCAGGCTCTGTGGTCTTGGTGTGTTGCAAGTTGAACTCCCTCCTCAGCCCTTTAGAACAATGTGCAAACAAGTTCCTATAAGAAGCTGGGGAAATTTTCTTGCCCTATGTGAATTAAGTACCAGGATGAACTGTGGGTGCTGGGAAGCTGCTGGAACCTCTCAGGTACTGTTAATGCAGAAATGCCTCAGATTGACTCTGCGACTCCTTGACATATATTTATCAGGCTTTTCATTGGTTTGGCAAACACCATATGCCTATCTACCTACTATTCCTTCCAGACTCTGCCCATGACAAGTAGTACAAAGGAGAAATGGCTGCTGTTGTCTATGTACACTGTTGGAGTTCATTTCTAGTGCGTTGTTGAGGCAATAAACCGCAAGATTAATGTTGAAATTTTCTTTAAATGCTCTTTAAGATGCTGGTGGAGCTGAAGTTGGAGGAGTGAAAAGTGATCTGACCCATCTGGAAACCTGGCCCACTGACACTGGGAAACAGCCTCAAGTTGTGCCAAGGGAAGTTTAGATGGATATTAGGAAAAAATTCTTCGCCAAAAAGGTTCTCAAGCATTGGAACAATGGCAGTGGTGGAGTCACTGTCCTTTGGAGGTGTTTAAAGACATGCAGATGTGGTACTGAGGGACATGGTTTAGTGGTGTGCTTGGCAGTGTTGGGCTAACGGTTGGACTCAGTGATTTTAAAGGTCTTTTCCAATATAAATGATTCCATGATTCTGTAAGAATTAGGATCCTGTAATCAGCCTTTTCCCAGATATTACCTGCCTTTCAAGCCTTCAGTCTGGGACTAGTCTCATTGTTCCAACACCATAAACTGGTCTCACTTGGACAAACCTCCAGAGGTCTATTTCACTGTCCTCTGTCTCCAACAATAGCCAGGACATGCTCCCCAGAGATAAATCCTAGAATCATAGAATAGTTATGGTTGGAAAGGACCTTAAGATCATCTAGTTCCAACCCCCTTGCCATGGGCAGGGTCGCCAGTTTAACGTGCAATGGCATCTCCTGTGGCAGACTCTGATCTGAATCTCAGGGACTTCCAGACCAATCCAGGGAATATTTTAGTTTAAAACGCATTAAGAAAAATTCCTCCATGGATTTTACCCACAGATCTTTTAAATCACTGTCTTTTAAGCTCTCCATGCATCTAATTTTCACACAACACTGGAGCAGAGAATAAGCTCTCTAACTTCTAGCCAGCCAACATAGAAATAAGCAGCCTCTTATGGCAAGTTAGCAGTGACCCTTGACTGAAACTAGAACATTTTAACATTGATGGTCTCTGAACTCATGTGCCATGCAGAAAACTATTACAAGAAGGATTTCCGTACTCCTTTGTCCTTTCCATACCATCTGGCAGCTTCTCAGTCTTTGGATGCTTACAATATGTTACAGACCCCTGCTGGAGCCAATAGTTTGTCTTTGGACCTGGCTGAAGTTCTCCAGCTGGTGAGCAGCAGAGAGGATTTGGGTTTTGTTTTGTTACTGGTTATCTTACCCCATCCTTCCCTAAGAGAAGATTAGTTAATCTAGAAATGTTTCACAGGATTACCCAGCTGGATCATAGCTCAACAGCCATGGACCTGAGTGTTGCAACTCCATCATGGGAACAAAACAAGTCATGAGTGAAGGAAGAGGGCATCTTAGCTACAGGTGGAGATTTTGACTTGGAGCTAAGGAAGGATTTCCTGTGCCTAAATTAAACCCTGTGAGATTATTTTCAGCAGAAAACTGTGATTTCTGTCATGTCCACAAGGACTTCAGTGTGCACAGTTCTGCACAAGCCACAACAGAACAATAATCCTTGCTCTATGCAGCTCGCATCAGAGCAGAAGCCAGTAGGAGAGGGTGATGAAAAGATAAGGCTGCAGTGACAGAGAAAGTTGTCCTCTTTCAGTGGTGGAAGGAGATTCAGAATTGACTTCTATGTGTGCAAGCTGGGAGTCGAACCAAAAAGAACATGTATGGCCATTGAGAGGTTTAAGGGTATTGCTGGTGAATGAGAGGTTTCTGACCTGAAGCAAAACCTTATTTGAGAGTCTAGAAGAAATCCTTTCTTGGCCTCTTTGATGAGGACAAGGATAGTCATCAGGGGCAGCTTTTTCACGTCAAGTCCTCCACTTGCTGGCCACCTTATAGAGCCTTTTCGGAAATGACTCCTTCCTTGTGAAATATATTTCTGATTGCAAAAGTTGACACTCATTTATTAGAGTGAAGAGAGAAGAAAAACCTTCACATTTCTGAGCTCACATGAAACAAATAAAATGGAGGTTTTGCAAGTAACTAAAACCCAATAACTGGGGCATTATTACAATAACAGGGACATTTTTTATTCAAACAAACATTTCTTGCCAAAACAGTCATTTCAACAAAGCGTTTATTCCTTATTTATTTATCTTTGGAAAAAGGGGAAAGATTCAATAGACAAGTTCTGCCAGGCACACGCCAAGCCTTTCTCTGTCTCTATCCATAAGCAGCATTACACCCCTTGGGGGGTAATGGACTCCTGAAAATGCATTCCTCCTCTTGGTGTCTGAAGAGGAGCTCAGCTCAACACAAAGTACCCTTGGAAAACTGCCTCCATCTCTACACTCAAGAGAGCAGCTTATCACCAAAGTTAGGGAAGCCGAGGAAAATATTCCATCCCAGCCAAAAGAAACCATTCGTTGCAGCAGATGCGGTAGCCTAAAGGGATGAACAAGGCAGAAGACACGGAATTGTGCCAGAATTTCTTCCAGTTTTTCAAAGCCAGAGAAAATTCTCCACATACTCTCAGCAAGACATCAAAATCACAGGTATGAGCTCTCTGTTGTTAACATGGAAAAAAGAAGGGGTGGGGGGGGTGTTAAGAAAATAACCTCATATCTACCCTACCCCAAAAAGAAAGTTCTTGGAAGTGCATTGTTTGGGATATTTGTTTCCATATCCAGGGGAGGTTTCTGTGGGTTTGGGACAAACTGAACTACGCAGCTGGAAGGAAGAACCCAGACTCCATATAGCTTCTGGGATGGAGTCCATGTTCCTCCTGTGTAAATTGGTACTTTAAAAGGGGCAAATCTTTGTTCTCAAGGATCCTTCTGGAGAGCAGCCTGAATGGCTGGATTTGGCACATGGTATAGCAGGGATGGCTGTGTGAGAGCCAGGAATGACCTCCTGCCCTTGCTAGTTGCTGCTAAGGTCAAGGATCCAAACCTCAAACCATCCCTCTTGCAAGGGAGGTCTGGGTCACGGGGGCTCCTTAGTAGCACTAGTTCCTCCTTTCGTCTTCAGCCCCTTGACCCCAAGTGTCTGGTAGTATTTGGAGTGAAAATGCCTGTGCCTTGTGCTGTGGTGTGCTCAGCATCCCTTGCCAGCTGAGAGGAGGTAAGGAGGACCAGTGCACCTGGACAGCACTCAGTACACAAGGTACAGGTGACATAAGGGCATATGCAGATATAGACATTTTTAAGCTTCAAAAATGAACATTCCTGCTTGTCAGTGCTGCATTTTCCTATAGCTGTGTTTTAAAAACAGCCTTAAAGCAAGTGCCAAGAGGATGGAGCCAGACTCTTTTCAATGGTGCCAGCAACAGGATGAGGGGCAATGGGCACAGACTGAAATATAGGAAGTTCCAAATGCTTTATACTGGACATTTTCCTATACACTGTTAAATGCTAAAATGCATCATACTGAAAATCAGTTTTCAGCTGTTTTAACTCCCATATCCACTGTTATAGGTTCCTCCCAGTGTTTTTTGCCTGTACATCGTCCCAGCCCTTTGTCTTTGTCTTTTCCCTGCTGTTCTTCTCTCCATATTATTTCCTCCACAATTTATTCTTATCTTTATATGATTTCACTTATATATGGTCAGGACTATTCCTCTGTGAGATGCCAGAAGCACAAGCTTCTAGATTTTAAGCAAATCATTTTACATAGCAAGAGAGGCTCAAAATTAAGAAGTGATGGTATTAAGCAAGCTGATATCACCTATTCTCCCTGGGGACCACAGGGATCCAGTGGCTCATGTAGCACATTTAATGGAAAGCAGCAGCTAAAATCTGGAATCACCCAGAAGAAAAAGTGTGGGTGAGTTGTAACCCCTCCCCACCAGCCAGACAAGAAGCAACACGCCGAAGTAGAAGGAAGGTTCTCTTCTCTACAAACATCCTTGTTAGTCCTACCCCATGGTAAATAGCCTAGGGAAAAAGGCAAAGCACAAGACATGCTTCCATGAGTTTTGCAGTGGTCATCTCTGGTGATCAAATGGGTTTGAAAGCTGTAATATTGGTCATCAAAGGAGACAGATCTATCTCATACCTCTTATAAATATAAAGAGAACGGGGCTTTCTGTCACCCACCCCAAACCAGAATGTTCACAGCCCAGTTCTGCCCTGATTTGGGCTTTTTCCCTTGAATTGTAGTCTTTGGATGTTTGCCATGGAGTTGTCTAGATAATACAACCAAAAAGATGAACCCAGCAGGTCCCCTGAAATTGCTTGAAATCCAGTGCCATCTCCTCATCCCACCGAGTGGGGAACTGTTCAAGAGCTGTGGATCCTGGGAGCAAGGAAGCTCCTGGTACTCAAGTGCAGCCTTAGCATGTTTATATTAGCAGTAATCAGTAATGAGGTTACAGTATAAGGAAATGGGTGGACTCTAAGACCAGGGATATAAATAGGCACATGGCACTCTGCAGCCGTGGGAATACCCTGGATTTCGTTTCTGGCTATTGCTGCTGTCTCACTCAGCTCTGCAGCTTCCCTCTTCCTCAGTTCCCTGCAGTTGTGCCAATTGCATCTTTTTATGCTGCAGCACTGAGACCTTCAAGAAGTGTGCTAAATTTGAGTGGTATCCTGCTGCCTTGCAATAAGCACTCACTTTGCTGTGTGGTTTTACCTTGGTTGGAGTGTGGGTTCAGGGGCTGGGACCAGGGGAACATTAAGAAGCAGAGACAGACCTGTGTTATTACAACATGGTCTAAAAGCAGAAATATATGGACCCATGCAAAGAATAGGGCCTGGGCTTCAGCCTCAGACCATGGAGAGTAAATGAGAAAAGGAAAGCTATAGCTTTGCTCTTTATCCCTTTTTTGCCTGGCACACCAGTACTTGGGTAAGAGGCCCCGTGCTGTGTGACACCTCATGGCAGCATGCAAAGCATCTGCCCAGGTACTTTTTATGGAGTAATTAACTAAAATTATCTGCAGTGAGCAGGGTCCTGCTTCTTGTACTTGCTGTTGAAGATGCAAAGTTTCTGAAATAGGTAGCACTGCCTAGTGAGATGGAAGAAAACAGCCTCCAGTGTTGGTGTAGACCTGAACAGACCTGTCCCTTGAGGATGCTGTGATCTCAGCTCCTGCTCCATCCCCTCCCTTTCTCAGACAGGGAATCTCCACATATTGATCCTGAGGAAACATTCACTCTTCAGTTCCTTCCTGCTGGTTTCTATTCTCAGAGAAAGCGGCAGCCGAGCCTCACCCTTTCCTACAGCCCAGCACTAGAGAGAGGAGCATCACAGTTCTTACGATGTTTAGAAGATGAGTTGACAACTTATGCCTGGTTGTAGATCTCTCCTTTCCTTGCAGTGCTGGAAATCTTCGGGAGTTTTTTATTATTGAACTCCTGTTCTGAGGGCCTTGCTTTTCACATGAGACCAGGCGTGCAGAGCAGAAGAGCTTTCTAGGATAGAGATAAGATAGGACCAACCAATTTTAGGATAGAATCTGAACCACATGATTGCCAATAAGCTGAAGTGGAGTCACTGTGTTTAAATGTGGGTGCAGGGATTACTTTTACCTTTCTGTGCTATGCATAGATATGTACTGGCCAGAGATAAAGAGCAGAAATATTTCTAGAGATATAGATTCTATGGTATTTGGGGTCCCTTAACATCTGCAAAGTAAATGGAGAAGATCTGAGCTCTCCCATAACAGTTAAGTAACTGATGAAAAAAACCTGGCACAGGGACTTGCTGGTGACCCTCAGTCCTTTTGGACCAGACGGATGCCAACACTTCTTGAAAACTACTGTGTCCCCACAACAAAACATAAACTGAGGAATCCCTCAAGGCAGCACTGCTCCCAGTACTGCAGCTTGGAGTCTGATGCAGTCTCTCAAATCCACACTTGCTGGGTCCAGTGAACATGTTATTTCCTACATACATAGGGTAAATATGAGATTATTTTTGTCCTGTATAGCAACAATCTTCATGTCTCAACACACAGGAGGTGGGAGATACATTCAAGTCCTTGGAAAAGAGGCTCACCTCAAGGATCCTACTTCCTTGGGTCTATGCACTGATGAGCATGGATGCCCCATGCTCCTGCTTCTGGATGTCTTTTCTGAGTTCTTGACCTGCTATATATAAAAAGATGATCAAATCCAGCCTTGGCAGCAAGGCTGTTGGACTAACACCTAGTCTGCGGGTTTTGGCAGGGCTTGTGTATGATCTAAGCAGCGACTACTCATCTCTGTCTTGGATGATGCTCTTCATGGCTACTTGTATCAAACCAGTAAGTAGAATTTCCCTTCCATGGGAAAAGAGGCTACTACAGTAGGGAGAAAGATTATTGTTGATTAGAGTTGATCATGTGTTTCCAAGGCTGAAAGAATGGGGATAGGGCAAGCATTTGGGTCTAGGTTCAATGCAGAATTAGGCTTAATGATTTTGCCCATCTTTCAGAGGGAGAAAATATGATGGTGGTAGTAACAGGCCACAAGAAGCTGCAACAACTGCAGTGCTCATCACGACACCAGCCACTGTGCTCATACCAGACTTCTGGCAAGTAATGGGGGTTGGCTTTGTCAGCTTTGCCACTTCTTTGTATGGCTCATCCCACCTCTATTGTTGTGGTCACCTGCCCAAAGGAGCAATCCTCTCTGCCTCCCATTGCATTTCCCAATGCTTTTTTATAGAATCTTAGAATCATGGAATGGTTTGGGTTGGAAAGGACATTAAAGCTCATCCAGTTCCAATCCCTTGCCATAAACAAAGATACCTTCTACTAGACCAGGTTTCTCCAAGCCCTGTCCAGCCTCACCAGACTGAAAGCAATGATGTTTCAGCTAAGGAGTGACTACAAAGTGGATGATGTGTCCCGGAGAGCTTTCTGCAGTGCTGTAGCTACAAAAAGGCACTTTGCAGAGGTGCCATCCCCAGTACCTACAAGCCCTGAACCCAGACACACCAGGAGCAACCCACCACATAGAAGCCCTTCAAGAAACCTTAGAATCATAGAATCAACCAGGTTGGAAAAGACCTTTCAGCTCATCCAGTCCAACCATTCCTCAGCATTACCAAGGCCACCACTGACCCATGGCACTGAGGCCTTGTCTCCACAGTGTGTGAACACTCTCAGGGATGGTGACTGCAGCCCTGCCCTGGGCAGTTCCAATGCTGAGCACCCTTTGGGGCAGGAATTGCTCCTCAGCTCCATCTAACCCTGCC
>JAOEHY010018625.1:0-23407 GCA_025447955.1 Psilopsiagon aurifrons
CCAGCTCACATCTAGAAATTCTGAAATCTGAATTTGACCTAACACACTGAATTAATCTAACACACAGAATCAGTTCCTGTGTTCCTAGGCTGCAGGTGAATCTTGAAATAGGAGTTTCAAGCTGAACTAGTGCAAAAGCACATGAAATAGTGCAAGACCTTCTTAGAGTGACGGCAATATTCATAGAAACATTTTAAGGAAAATCTTTCTACTCTCCCTTTCTCTCCCCTTCCTTGGAGCACTAAAGATCATAGATCATTAAGAGATTAGTAAATTATTCTGTGTCATGCTTCCACTGACAAAGAAGAAGAAATCTGGGCTAGATCTACTAAAGTCAATGTATGCTGGCCTCAGTGATAAGACCACTCGAAATACCTGTCTCAGTTCATCCACATATTACAGTGAGAACTTTGGTAACTGAAAACAGGCAGTGACTGATAAACCCCCTTGCATCTTTCTTTTTCACTGCTCCATACTGTACAGTCTGCAGGAGCCCAGGGACAGCTGCCTTGCAATCTTTGGGCTCCACAAAACGAAGCTTCCCACATGAGCTGTGGCACAATGAACTATGATTATAGGCTTTGACTAACTACAGGATATTGCCAAATGTTAATTAAGTGTCCGTACTCTCTTCTGTTTCAGAAGGTTTTTACTTTGAAGGTGATGGCAATTTCACAACGCAAAAATATCTGTTTGAAGTACCACTAAAATACAGCAAGACTTTTATTTTTTGCCTTTCATCCAGAATGAGCAGCTGCCACTAGCATCTGAGTTAGGTAGGTGAAGTACAGACTGATAAATTAAAGATACCCCTAAAGCATTAAATACCCGCATTTCAGGACATTGAAGATACTATTTGTTACCTAAGTGGTTGCTAGATAGAGTTTCTGTCTGACTTGCAAGACCTTCTCAAGAAAATCACTGTATCAATGATGCAATTGTTATTCATATGAAGAAAATTCCCCACAGATAGATGAAAGCATGTGAGTCCTGCACTCAGTGAAAGGAGGAGTAGTGGTTTAGTCACAGAAAATGGCAGCACACAAACGGTGTTCTCCTCCCTGAGGAAATGTCAACAGTCCTGATGCCAGCCAAGATGACAAAGAAAGACAGGACTTCCATCTATCCCAGGTATTTGTCGCCCAATCTCTTTGCCAGTTTTCTACTAAAAGCTTCTCATACATTAGGACAGGTCCCAAACCACTTTGATGGCAAAAATCTATTGTATCACATGAGTTGTAAGACTCCAGTTTGCTCTTACACCAACTCAGTTTCTGACTTTTCTTGTGGGTCTGGACCCGCTCCACAGCTGCTCCAGGAACGTCGAAACCACAATCAAACTACCCGTAAACAGCTGATGGTGGAGAAGTGTTAGTCCTAGGTGCCATTTCCTCTCAGAAAAAAATCCCTAAGGTTTCTTGCAACAAGTAACTTGCCACATTTTGTCAGCTGACATGTTGGTCTTTTCCCCTGTTCCAGCATAACCAGCCATCCTTCATGTTCACAAGATGACATTGCTTCCTCTTCTTTCTTCTGCTCATTCGCCACTTCCTTCTGTGATTTTTGTTGCTACTTTTATAATGTTTTCTACAGCCTGTTGTCATAGGTTTTGTTCATGGACTTATTTTAGTCAGTGGTAGTTGGTGTAATTGATTGAGAATTATGTTTTTTCTATTTATTCTTTTATACCATCCCTTAAAAATAAGCACATATCCATGTCTATGAAGTAGAAAATGAAGTGGTTTTGAGTGAATTCAAGCCTAATCTAATATTTTTTTATGGCAACTGATAGCATGAGGCTGAAACTGGTCCATTTGTTGTGAGTGATGCTTGACTTAGTTGTAAGCGGAAGAGAAGGTGAAGGGTCTGCAAGTAGAACCAGTGATCCAGAAATAAAAGGAAAAACATATGGCAGTTGATTTGGATATTAATAAGTCAATGGGCACATTATGATATGGGAAGGAACTCACCGCATGCACTATTTGGATGTTTCTGACCATGATGAGGTACAAGTGCAAACAATTTCTCGCTTTTCTTCTAGGTTCACCATCTTTTACACACCCCTGGCAATTCAGATGCAAGTAGCTAACAGGTTCAAAAATTATTAGGACATGTGCACAGGTTTTCCATGACCAAAAAATTTATATTTCATGGAAGTCAGGGTAGAAAAAAAACAGTAATTCTTACTGTTATGCCTTTGTCTTTGCAGGCAGCTGTGGTAGTGTTAGAGGCAGACTGCATGTCCAGCTCTCACAGAGGTGGTTATAACAACCAGCATCAACTTTACAGGCAAAAGAAACTTTCTTCTTAAAGTGTGACTGGAGTTTTGGACTTCTGGCAAATAGCAGTGTCATCACATCCCAAAAGGCCAAAGAAAGCCTGCTTGAGTCACCTGACAATATATAAAAGACAAGCAAAAAGAAAAGTTTTGCATTTTTTTCTTTTAATGTATTCTTTTCTTCTTCTTCATGTTTTGCTTATTCATGACTATCAAAGGTCACAAGTATCTCATAACAAAGTGTTTTGATGTTATTGCTAGTGGTACCAAACAAACATGGATTTGGATCTCATCATCCCGATACACAGCTCTGCTGGACATGAGAGAATTTGGCATTTAGGTTGCCACCTACCTAGGGACAGAAGTTATGAATACAAACATCTTTTTCACCACAGAGGATTAGCTTTGATGATGTGGCTGTTTGGTTTTTGGTTTATTCTATATGATTTTGAATGTTTTTAAATTATAATTTGAAGAAAGATTCATCCACCGAAAATTAAATTATAGTAAATTTTTCAAATGTCATTAATATTATTCTTTTATTTCAGACCTGGTGTTGAAAAGCATTCACAAGCCTTCTCCATGGAGAAAGTTTTAGCAAGAACAATAAATCCCCCAAAGGGGTAGAGTACACTGACACAGCTTTCCACTGAGACCATACTCCTTCTCTACTTACAAGACAAGTGTTTTTCAGGAAATAAGGATGGGAAACACCTAGCCCAGCAGTGTAGAGGAACATGAACCAAAAGCCTGTATGTAACTATAAGTACAGGGTTAAAATAATAACATTCTCTCACATTTTAGAGTGTTGAGATGTCCAAACTGTAGACTTCAGTATGGAATGAAGGATAGCCAAGCTACTTTTTAGTGGAATAATTAATGAACAGGCAACAACCTCTTCCTGGCAACACCAAGCTAAGGACAAACACACTCAGCCAAGGCGCTTCCCACCCACAGCTCGTTGGCAGGCACTTTACCCTCCACAGGGATGCAGGAGGACATAGATCACATCTGCACCCCGGCTTGGACCCTTTCAAGTGCTGCAGTCTCCTATAAATCAGGTTATTACAGGTATAATCAGGTATTACAAATCAAAAACCTTCAACATTTTATTCACACACACAAAAAAATTTAATTGTTGAGTTTTCATTTGTCACAGATTAATCTGTCATTCATAAACCCCAACATCTTTTTCTGTTTTACATAGGTGTTTCCACAAAAGGAAAAGACTTTCTATTGCAGAACAGAAAATCAGTGACACCTCTGTGGATGCTTAAAAAATATATACCTGCATTTTGGCCAAATACTTAGAAATAATGAGGGGACAAAGAAATTCCACTGCCATGGTACTTAAACTCATGGAAAATACATGACTGTAATTGCTGTGCTGAACTACGTGACTGTAGTCAAGCTCCTTCTTACGTTTGCCTACCACTTAGGTGTTTGCATCTTTTGTATCTCCCCAGAACATGGCAAAGCAGGCCACTGTGAGCTCTTAAAATCTGTGATTATCTACCCGTTTTCACTTCACAGCTCCTGACACTGCCCTTGGTTTATATACAGTTCTGAGTTTCCCATCAAAACTCTCTTCAGGTCAAGAAGCAGAAAAAATGGGGTTTGTAAAGAGGAGGAGACTTCTGCTGTAAACATAGAAGGACTATTTGGATATTTTAATGACCCCTTTTTACCTCCTTCCAGGAGACCTCTACTGCTCCTGTTACAGCATCTACTAGTTGACCATGGAGCAAGCTAAGACCAAGTAATCCTGAATGCATAAGGTTGGAAAATGCCTTTAAGTTCACCTCATTCCTTTGTTTCTTCAGTTGTTTTGCTTGTATTAGCAGTTTTGTACAAAACAAGCATTCATTCACTTCTAGTCTTGTCCCTCCTTCCTTTGTTTTCTGGAGTTGGACACATTTTTCTGTACAGTGGGTGCTTTTAAATTCCATTGTCCAAAATGTTTGGTATCTAGAAATCTGATAGCTTGATCCTTTCCTGTCTTTCAGCAGTACAACCACCCATGCATTTTTTAAGTGTAGTTAAGTTCTCCACTGATTCTAACATATATTTAAACAACATATTTTTGAAAACCTTTTCCTTTTTCTCTGGTTTTATGTGGTTTGATCTGCCAAGGTTTGAAGGAAAGTGCTAAGGAGCACAATACCACTCCAGGAAAGCTTTCAGTCATAAACAAGCCCACTGTTTTAACCATGGAGTAATCAGCTCTGCCAGTGGTTGTGTGCTTAAAACTTAATATGCACAGAGGCAGTGCCAAAATGCTTAGCATCTTGCAAAACTGAGTTGTAGCCCAGTTGTTAAACAGGTGTCCACTATCTCAATTAATACCGTTGATGGGCATAGATCTGCCAATTTGGAAGCTGTCCTGCACACACTTCTGTTCGGAGAGACCCTGGGAGACAGCTCCACTGGCATTGCTGCCATAGTGCTGCTACAGCAATTGTGGAGAGGCTGCATCTTCAGAAAAGGTTATACCTTTGCTCTGGGAAGATACCCAGTCCATGAATTACTGTCCAAGTGTCTTGTGGGTCAAAGTCACTGAATGTCCATCAATCTCCAGGACTGACAGCACCCTGTCTTAGAATTAGTGCAACAAGTCTCTCATGACCTGGGACAAATCTTTTTTTGCTGGCACTTTCTCCTAGGCTTTTAGTGGAATTAAGTAGAAGTGATAGTGAACAAATAATGTCAGATTGGTCAGTGTATACATGTTGCCAATATTTTTGCACCTGCTACACATGTACATCTGGATATCATACCTATTGTATCTGTAATTGCACTGTAATATCATTTTTCTCCTATCAGTGTTCATTTTAGGTGGAAACATTCACTAATGGCAGATGTGAGTTTTACTCCATTAGCTGGTTTAATATGTTGAGATAGACTTACTCAACATATTAACAATATGCTGCAGTTTTTCTACCATTACTGACTGTTGGTATGAGCAGTTTTGGATCATTGGTCACTGCAGTTAATAGACACATATCTACTGTTCAAGTTAAAATTCAGAAATTTCTGCTTTTCAGGGCACTTTAAACCAAATTCCAGTTTTATGATCTTTTTTGTTTGTTTAATTAACTTAATAATTGATTTCAATAAAGCATTTTACAGGTGCTATTGTATAACAAAGTTGTTTAAGAGTATGGGAAAAATGCAGTACAAGAGAAATGCAAATCTGCATAAGCCTCATTGTGATTTAACCCTTTTAGAGCTGAGTGTAGCCTAAAGAACTTGACTTTTTTTTCTTTTTTTCCCCTGCAAATGTATATAGACTACACACAGTCTGAACCTCTCACTTATTCTACAGACTTGGTAATAATGTGTTCAGTTAATCTGCACAATGTAGAGTCATCCCCTCAGAAAAAGTAATTCACTTCTTTAAAAACTAAGAGGAAAATAAATATGGTGCAGTAAAATTGTTGAGTAGAGGAATCTATCTGGACATTTCACAAAACATTTCATTATGCTGATAATTCCCAGAAGTGCTCTCAAGAGTGCTTTAAGCTGAGGATTACTGCACTGGATCTGATGGACTTTTTTGTAGCCCCTTTAAAAGGCAGTGAACCGTTTTTCTATTTTATTTAAATAATGCCCCTTAAAATGGATTTTTAGAGGTATAATAACTCCTTAAGAGTCAGTTATGCTAAACAGTTTCTCTTGATAGAAATGTTGTAAAACTCGTTAACTGCACAATTTCAGATGCCGGCTTGGTGAACACTAACTGACATGTGAATGGCCAGAGTTTGTAAAATAAATTGAAATAGTTGTTGTATCACACAGCTAGCAATGCACATGCTGTAGGCCACAAGGGGCTCCAACCTGACAGAAAATTACTTCAAGATGAATGAAAAGTGCTTGTTTCTCTTTATTAGTTTTTAGAGAACAATGAAAATGTTGAATTGTTTACAGAAGGGTTGATTAAATGTGGCCAGTAGGGCCATGTCTCCACTGCTAACTGTTAGCCTTCCCAGCCCCCAGCCCCTTCCCTCCACCCCATGCATCTTCTTATAGACTATTATGGTCACACATCTGTGTGTGAAATGTGCTCATTTTGACATTCCTCTGCTGCTCTGAGCTGTTGAGGCCTTTGTTAGGTAAAATGCTGTTGTCAAGCCTAACAAGCAGGTCATGCAATTTGCTGGACACTGCAGCAGAGAATAGCCCTGCTATGAATTGCTTCAGCACCTAACAATGCTCCTTTCAATATTGAAATACATATGTATTTTTTTTTTTTTAGATTTTTTTGCAGCCCTGATACTTTTGATATTTTGAAGCAATACATATTCTGCCATTTTTTTTTTAAGTGGTTGACATCACACCACACTGGTTTATTCTTTGATGTTAGATATATTGTAATGGAAGGGGGAAAAAGAGACTTTAGCTGTCCTTTTGTGGCATAAATTCATTTTTTACATGGTACTAATGGCACAAAGAGGAGATGCATGATGCTATACTATATTCCGTCACATTATTTGGTCTGCTTTCAAAGCAATTCAAATTAAGGCCACTTTAGAAGAAGTGATATTTGCACAAGATGACAACAACAGAAAATGTGTCTTTGAAGCAGTGACTTTAAAAACAACTTCTAAAAGATCAGGTTCATTTAGCAGTAATCAGGAAAGTAAAAACTACTGGGTATGTTACTACGGCCATTGAACAAAACTGTCCTCTTTTTTTTCTCTCCACCCTATTCCATAGCCTTCATCCCTTCCCCCTCTTCCCCAGAAGGAAAATCAACCACTAATGTGCAAGGGTTTGAATGCTATTTGTGGCAATCTGTCACTTTACATAGTGTTCTGCCCTGATGTGAAAGCAGGATTTTCTTTTTTTTCTATCTGCAGAACATGCTTTTCCAGGCCTATTATGTGTATAAACAATGGCATATGTAATTACCTTTCTGAGGTGGCAATTATTTCACTGCATCAACAACTGAGGTTAAGGCAATCCATCCCTCTGCGCTCTGCCTCCAAATAAAGGATATCCTAAATATATAAAAAAAAACATTTGGGGATCAAATCAAGGCTGCTTGTGTCAGCCTGGGGAGGGACAGATACTATCACTGCAGCCTTTAAATGTCAGCATGATCTTTTTTTTCCTAGCAGTAATTGCTTTACATTTTGTTTCAGATTGAGTCATTTCAACCTTTGCCTACAAGCCAGTTTTTGCACCCCACCTCCTTACACTGAAAACTTCTGCACTTTTGCTAGGGTGGATTTCCTTGGTAATTCTGTGAGCAAGAAAATACCATACCTGTCATGTCAAAGCTGTTGGAGGGTGCCAAATGCTGACTTTCTTGTCTTGCTTCAAGCTACAAGTGGTTATGTGGGGCGGTGGGTTGAGAAAGTGATGGATGAAGGAAAGTTTTGTTTTTCTTTTCCCCGTTATGCGTCCATTTTGCTGTGTATGATTACAGTCCTTGGTGTTTCTGAAGATATGCATGCCATATGGATGTCAGCTGGACATCCATGGACTGATTGTTTCACTGTACCTGACAATTTTACCTACCTCAAGGTTTCCTGATCTTGGGTCTGATCCTACAAAGCATTATGTCTAGGTCTGCACTGAAAGTTAAGCTCATGCTGCTTCAGACACCTTAACCACATTTTGTCAGAATGGTCCCATTCCCTGCCCTCTGCTCAGAGATCTGGGATGTTTCTTGCTGCCGCCAGTGAGAGCCATGCATAGGTAGAGCTAGCATGGGGAACTGTACCACAGCAGTCACAGTTGTCAGGAATTGTAATTCATGTAATCCAGGCTCATTAGAGCATCTTCATCATGAAGCAAAATATCAGGGCAGATACTGCCCAACTGTCTTTACAAAAGCAGCCTAAATTACCTTTTATACCTGGGGAAGTGGAGGGTATGATATTAAGGCTAACATTAAAGTCCTACGACAATGTACACTTCTTTTTCACTGTTGACACAAATTAAATTTTACAAGATGCAAAGTCTGTTTATGGGGAACAACATATGCTTATATTTTAAAGGGTGTCTTACATCCTCGCTCAAATAAGTTTGAGGACTTTCTTGAACAAAGACAGTCCTAAATATATGCTTAATTTTCTGGAACTGGGGCCAAATTGAAATCAATTCTTGTACGCTCCTTTTTATCCTGACAATATTGTTGTCAGCATGCCTAATAGGGTACTCCTAATGCAGACATGGTTAAATGAAAGGTATTTTAATGACAGCTCCTTCGTTCTCTTCCACACACAGTGCACTGGGAGGATGGCTGCATGAATGCCCTCCATGTGTTGTGTGCTTATACAAATTAAAGAATGAAGGGAGGAATAGGACCAAGACAAAGCACAAATTCATCTTGAGGGTGATGAGTCCCTGGCAAGGTTGACCAGAGAAGCTGTGGCTGACCCATTCCTGACAGTGTTCAAGGCCAGGCTGGATGAGGCTTGGAGCAATCAGGTCAAGTGGAAGGTGTCCCTGCCCATGGCAGGGGGTTGCATCTGTGTGAGCTTTAAAGTCTCTTCCAACCCAAAACATTCTATGATTCTGTGATAAATACAACATAAACTCAAAACCTCAGTGTCTGCTTGTTTATCTCATATATACAGGAATTTTACTGCTCATGAAGTTGTTAACCCGCATGCATCCTAGGTTTCTATTTTCTGGCAGAAAAGACTGCGCAATTAGAGGAGTGCAGATGATCAGATTAAAAATTTCCTTTCCTTCTTCTCTTCTTCTCTCCAGTTTCTGTGGTGAAGGGACAGTGAGCAGTGATCATACACAGTTACACGCATTCTCCAGTCAAGGGACAACACCGGCATATTAATTTAACTGAATCCTGCAAGCAGCTTTCACAAATTTATATCTGGTGGTGATGTCAACAGAGGGGAATAAGAATTAATACAAGTCTTTCATTTTTGCCAGTCTGGTAATGGATAAAAGAGAAATAAAAATCTCCTACAAAATGGAAATCACAAACAGCTCTGCTGAGGAATACAAACACAGCTTTGAAACCTTTCTTTTGCTTTCAATAGCTGTGAACATAAATCACAAGAGCCAAGCCAGAGGAAATATTAATCCTGCCACCAGGATCTGTCTCTAACCCTCTTCCTCGCCAGTTTGAGTAGGTGGTTTTGGAGTTACCCCAAGTGCTGATTCCATCTTTGCTTAGACTGTTAATGAGCTTTCTCCCCCCCCAAAAAAAAAAAAAAGAATTTCCTTTGTCTCAGAGGCAGTTCACCTCTGCCTCTGTGCAAGTAATATCTTTATAAGGTTTGAGCTAAGGTCTGCCAATGGAAAGCAAGAAAGGGTATACCGTGAGATGATGACATCACCCTAAGGTGATGGTACTATAAGCTGTCGTTACTTGCCAACTCATCTCCAGTTACAGCCTTCCTTTTACACATCTCCTTTCGTATGAGAATCTCAAAATACCCTTGCCTCACTGTACAATGGAAAAGTATTAGTGTACTTGTTTTCAGGTGAATATACTGAACTGCAGGAAAAAGCTATATGACATTATCCACCACAGATCATAGAATGGTTAGGGTTATCAAGAATAATAAAAAGCTGTTATTAAAGCTGGAAATAGAACCACACATCCAGTTTGCAACTCGATAGATCCTTCTCTGTTTCATGCTGTTATGGATAGGGTTAATACCAAAAAGTCACTGAGATATACTGTTCATTTGCATTTAATCAGGCCTGTTTGCAGGATCAAGAAACAGCTGTGAAGCCACCTTTCCTGCAAAAGTATGTAAAAAATATTAAATCTGTTCTGGCTTGCTTTGAAGTAAGAAATCTGCTAAGAAAAAGAAACAAAAAGCTCTTAGAGGAGGAGCTCTGGCTCTGCCTAGCATGTTATCTACTCTGAAACCTAACTGGGAACTTCAGGTTACATCCCAGCTGACACGGCTGAACTTTTTAACAGAAACATCGGTCTGGTCAGGAGCTTTTGTGTGCAATACATTGCACTGTTAGCAGTTCTGGATGAGGATGTGATGACTTCATCTCCCTTAACCTGACCCCTAAAACTGGTGGCTCTAGTGTTCTTTTTTCAAGTAGTGATGTTCTTTCTCCAGTTATGAGGTTTTGCCTTGTGAAGAGAGCAAATATTGTTTCCAACTTGTTTTTACAGTTCCAGTTTCCATAAAACACCACAGATGATGCATAAAACTGCCTTTCAGCAAGACACCAAGACTTCTATTAGGAAGCCCCCAATAAGCACAGATACCTTGCTGCTTTTATTTCAGCTCAGAGTATGTCCAATTTGGTAGTCATTGAATTCAATCTTATCTGTTCAGATGATGGGTTTTGATGAACTGCTTAAACCTGCCATTAAGGGGAGGACAGGTTATTGTCACTGCCCAGGATGTTACGGGTTTCTTCATTGTTTATTGCAGATGGGGTAATGCTGTAGAAGCAGAGACAGAGAAGATGAAAGTAAGGTTAGTTAAACACTGGGCTATTTTGTGATTAAAAAGAGTGATAGTATCAGGCCAACAGTTCAAAGGTTCAGTGTAAATATTGTTCATCTATTTGGCTTTTCTGTTGTGACACTGGTTAGTGGAAAGATACCAAACATCCATACAAGACAAACTCAAATTTTACAGAGGAAACTACACACATGAAAAGTAGCCTCTATTCCCTTATAATTGAAAATTTAAACCTTTGACCTCTGTAAACATTATTATTTCTTCTTCCCATTGCCTATGACCTGCAGGTGCATTATGTCTTTCCACAGCCCTTTTACTCTGGTTTTCTTATTGGGAATTACTTACACAGTAATTCAAATCCAATTCCAATATTGACTACTAGGTAGTAAGCTCTGTGTCATATTCAGCTCTCTAGCATGTTCTGTTTCCATTAAGAACTTAGGAAACATGAAGACTTAGGAAATGGGAAGGAAAAGATATCTAGCAAGTGATGGCACTGAGTGAATTATGCTTGTGCTGCATGGTCCTCTGAGTTCACATTAAACTTGTATTGCTCCCGATTCTTACAAAGGAGCATTTTTATTAAAAATTAAAACATGCAAGGAGTATTTACAGTATAGCATAAAATGTATTCATTTTTTTCAATCCAGCAGCAGATCACAGCTTCGGCTGTCCTCACACGGCATGTGTCCCCCTTGAATGATTTCAACAGCATTCACTAGGCCAACACTAATTAGCCTTCTTTGGGACTGGTCTTTACTGGTTTTTGAAGGAAAGCTCTAGCTGAATCATCTAAGTCACACTGCTCCAGTATTCTTCCAGCTGCAAGTATGGTGCTGGGAGGAGATGCTTTGGTGATGTTACACGGAGGAACCTTACTTCAGGTGTGGAGCCAGCCCTGGCCAAGTCACTCAGAACCAAATGCATGATGAGTGTGTGGATGCTCCTGGAGTGACAAAAGAGACATATTCTTACCTCTAAGGTTCAGTACCACTGCCAGCATGGCCTTGACAAGACAGCACTATGTCTCAGATTAACTTACGCTCCTAGACGTGGAGAACAGATGTGTTGGTCCTGTGCTTGTACAGCACCTAGCACAGAGGGATGCTGGCCATGACTGTGACAGAGTGTTCCATTTCAGATACTTAAAGAATGAACCACCAATACTAAGTTTGCCAGTATTGCAGAAAGCAACCATCAACAATGCTCTACAGTCCGTAATTAAAAACCTGTTGCACTGATTGTCTCAATTTCTGTTATAGCGAGTAGCCAGGGCCAACCTACACTAGCGGAAGATGTCCCTGCCCATGGCAGGGAGCTTGGACTCAAATGATCTTTAATACAACTTCCAACCCAAGCCGCTCTATGGGTCTGAGTCTATGAACACCAGATTGTCTCCTGCTCTGTTCTGTAGCTTCCTTCTGTAACACAAATACTCCTGACTATCAAATAGAGATTATTCTGTGAGCTGTTGGATGTGTTCCTGTCTTCTGCTCCTACAATCATTTTCTGCCTCCCCAGAGGTGCCTTTGAGGAGAAATTTCTTCTGCCTCCACATTACACCCCTCCTTATGAACGATCTCTAGTATGGTCTGAGGGATTTCTCAGATATTTTCTTCTGACAAACTTCCATTTTAGTTAAATGAATTAGAAATGAAAACTGTTCAGGCTGATGATGACCAACGTATGGAAAACGTCATATTATTCTGTTTAGCAGCATGACTGAAGGTGAGAATGGTATGTCATGGTCTTGCGTTCAGCTGTTTGACAGGTGTCTGGGAAAATAACCTAGTATGCTGATACCACTTGTAAGGAGAAGTAATTGATTCTGTCAGTTTTGCAAAAAGTTCTCTGCTTCCTTTTCTCCCTGGGTATTTATTAGTGACTGCCTAGGTTATTTGTGTGTGACTGATCTCACCTGAAAATACTGGATTCCTTGCTTTGCATCTGGAATCAAAATGCATTTATATTGATAAGAGAGTGAAAAAATCAAACTGGTTAATCTGAATTTTATATGTGCATCCACCAGATGTACAGATGGTCAGGCTGATATCTGTAGAACAGCTCTGCCTCTTAGACTACAATTCTTCTACCCATGAGCCAAATGCTGCTCTCACTTTTGGAAGTCTGTGTGTGAAAGGCAATGGAACTCTGCCACTTTTCAAAGACAATCTACATTAAAACTCTCTGTGTTCCCAGAAAGCAGTACCTTCCTTCTCCTATGAAAGGTCAAGTCCTTGTGCATCTCTATGTTCTGTGATTCATCATGCCTAGTATTAAGAAAATATACCAGTATCAAGAGACCACTGCAAGAACCTGGGTCCTAGATTTCTTGCCATCTGTCCCACTAGTGCTTTGAAGATAGTGTAACCTATTCATCTGAAGTAAGTCTAGGTGTACCACCAGCCAAATGGATATCCAGGAGAATTTTTATTATTCTTTGAGTAGACAGCCTAATAATCTGTACTGCATGCTAAGGTTTGCCGTGTAAACAACCAGCAGATTTTTGCATTAAAATTATGCAGGAAACAATGATAGCAATTACTAACCCACTTGTCTGTCAGAAAAGATCTCCAGTATTACCCATACTTTTTGCCTACTTAAAACATACTCAGTATCTCCTCTGCCCATTGATACCATTTACAATTTACGAGGCCAGGGCTGGGATCTCTTTCAGATACTGAAGTTGTGCCTAATTTTGCTAGGAGAACAGGCTGCAGACCTCCTTGCAAAGCTGTCTGCTCTGACATCCCCTGCACAGCTCCCAGCCTCACTGCCCTGTCGATCTGTTCCTCATCAGGGGCGGGAGAATCAGCATCTCACTGACAGCAGAAGCCACAAAGACAGGCCCTGGTGACAGCAACAGCTAGGCAAAAATGAGTGCTTCTCAGAGAACAGGGAAAAAAAAGCAATTTTATTTAAGAAAATAACCGTTCATAATTGGGCCTCTGTCACTTTACATTTTAATGGTAATAGTAGTACTGGAACTTTAAATTACAGCTTTCAGTGGATTCATGCTGAATCTCTCAATTACTCTTCGTAACACCCTTTCCTGAGAGTGTGTGCCATGACATTGATATCGCTGCTCAAATCAGAATTTACACCAGGCTACAAGGTACACTGAGCATGGATCCTGCCTGGCTCTATCACAGGCAACTGGGCAGATATGCAGAGAGGAGTCACTACCAAATCCTAGTAGCCTCATGAGCAAAAAAATTTGCACATTTCTGTCAATGAAGCCCCAGCCCACCCCATGGAAGCATCCATGGGGCTGCTTTTGCAGGCAAAGCTTTTAGTGCAAAGGGAGGCAGCCCTGGGAAAGGCAAGGCAACTCTGCTAGTGATTATTGCTATTACTGCAGTGGCTGTTGAGATTGCCATTGCACAGAGCTGCCGAGCAGCCAGGGATAGCAAGGCAGTAGTAGGTCTCTCACAGATGGGATGCAGAAGGAGAGAGGGAAAGAATTTTTCTTCAAAGACAGCAAAGCTATGCAGAGAGTGGCCCATGAGGATGGGAAAAAAAGGAAGAAAGCAGAAAGTTTCTGGCATGTAGCATTCTGATGTAAATTAAGTCTGTATTACAGATTTTTGCTGGTTTTGCTGCAAGCTCTGTTTCATTATTTAACCTGCCACTGCAGTATTAGTGCATAGCTGGTACCCAAGCCCATCACCATCAGCTCCAGTCCTTAAGACAAGCATGAAGCTGGCAAGGGAAATGCTCAGTTCTGAAAATATGCTTTTAAACTTTGGAATGGAAGAGGGTCTCAAAATATTGCTGTAAATCGGGTTGTGCAAGTAAGCAGCTTTGAAAATGCATGGGTTGCTGGTGAGGAAGAAGGCAAATCTCTTCCTAGTTGCACCCTACACTGATGGGAGCTAGAAGTGGCTGAGCCTGCAATTTACAAGAAGTGTATGGGAACAAGAGACCACTTTGTCCTTCTAGTAACCTTGTCCAGATAACTGGAAATCTGCATATAGTAGCTTAAAACAAGCTTACACAGGCCCCTATCTAGTCCCACTTCTAGCCTGGGTGAAAAGCATGAGGATGGTGGTCAAATAAACGCATTGTTCTTTGCAGTTCACACCTATTTGCATAATCCAAGCTTTCATTTTAAACAAATTAAGTGCCTGGCCCTTTATGGTTGTGAAGAAACCTCCCTGAGGTGCGAGTGAAGTATGGAGCCACTGAAAGCAAAGTCCACTGCAGTTCGAGTGGGAAATAGCAGTGCAGAGGAATGAAGGCTTCATAATGTAAACAGAAGTGAAAGAGATGGGAAATTTTTCACATTTTATTAAATCAGACTTTTACAGTAGTTGTTGAAAGCTAAAAACACTGAATTATATTTAGATAATAGTTCCATAAATAATGTGTGTTTTCACAGCAGTCACGAAGCCTAGAATTTATGTGCTAATTACAGACCCCAAATCATCTCTGCACAGATTTGCAATTAAAACTGAAATATTTTCATATACAATGTGAGCCCTGTATTCATAGCAACAGCTAAGAGACATGCTGGTTACAGTTTGTTCAGTGAATCTGAATATTTTATGTTTGAACACAATTGTTCACCATTGTTGTCTTTACATTCGGTCTTTTAAAAGCTGAAAGAGTTTAAAGCCGAGTGCCACATTGTGGGTTTCTATTTTTTTTTTTTTTATATATTTTTATATAGTAATGTATATACTGCAACAATCCAAGGGAACAAACGTTTATTGAAAGACATAGAAAAAGCAAAATTCCTGCTTATGCTTATATTCTTAATAAATATTGTAAAAACACATACTTTTAAAACCCTGCAGTGACAGCAAAGTGCAGGAAGAATGCAAAATTAGGGAGAACGTTGAATAATTCAGTAGCTTGTTATGTGATTAGATCTGATTGGCCCACACTAAGATGCTGTCCATAAAAATGATTTCCCATGGTAGCTTTGGTCTAGGGGTGGGGGGTTTATGATGTCCATAAAATGGGAGAACAAGGCTTACTGGAACTAATAATACCATGGCTGCGCAGAATGATTGATGATCTTTAAAAAGCCCCGGATTGGTTTCATCTTTCTTCAGATTTTATCACTCACTCTTTCTTAGTCACGTGCAATCACTAAGGCCAAGAGAGGTAACAAGTGTTTGATATATGATACTTGAGCCACTTTTGTCAGAACTGCATTTATTTTTAACTGCTCTTGTATTTGATACTCCCAACGTGTAGATGTTCTTTATTTTTTCTCTAGCTGATGAGAACAGACACTCCTGGAGTTGGGTCAAGAGGTAAGCCAAGCACACATTAGAGCAAAGGTGCCAAAATCACAATAAAAATTGTACAGATCTTCCTTCCTTGCACTGGGACCATTTCCATTACTGATTAAATGGATAAAGAGCCACGCAGGCCTGACATCTTCTTGGATGAACCACATATCTTTTATTATTTGCAATACACATACATCTTTCAGAATACTACTTACGCTTCTTAGAATACATTATCCATTTCAATTCACTCTATCCTTCACACTCTGCAAAGAGCCACAAAAGCTCCTTTTATGTCAGAAGAAATTTCAGATGAATCAGGAAAAAATATTTAATTGAACCATTTGGGGGAAAAAAAGGGTCATTTCCATTATGTTTCTGAAAGTTTATACATCTCAAATATGACAAATCAAGACAGATATCTTAATCATTTGTTGGAAACATCCTTATCAGTAACTTATTCATAAATATTACAGATGTGTGAGCTGAAAAGTGTTTGGCATGGTCCCAAAGGGAAAAGAAAGAGTATTAACGAGTTGATCCAATAGCAATGTATTAGAGTCCTGCTCATTTGGAGAATTTTCCATTATCCCCATTTGTTCTAGTTGGAAGAACAGATAAATCAGCAGGATGTCAGGTTTCTGAGACCCATCACTGCTAGACATGGATATGTTTATTCCTACAGGTATGATTGCAAGACCATATGTGTACCTCCACCACACCTGTATGCTTGTGCATGGCTATGCATATGGACACGTGGGTCCTCTCAGCTGTGATGACTTTGTTTCCTGTAGAGTTTAATGGTTTTCTGTTTTGACAATTTAAACACCTCTTCAACAATGTTTAACAAAATCAAGAGCAGTTCTTGGCAATTAATTTCTGTGGTCAATAGTATTCTCAAACCGGCCAACTCCCCTTGGAGCAGGGAGTCATAATAGTAAAATCTGTGCAAGTGAAAGAGCAAGACAATTCATTAGACAACTCTGCAGTGGCTAAAAGTGGCGGGGGATGTCAGCCCGTGCTCCTGTGTTTCAATACTAATGAGAGTCATTGCATATTCATAATCCTAAATACAGTCAGCTTCTGATAAAAACTTTTGTCATCGAAGCTTCACAGCAAGAGCAAAGCATTGCACTCCTCATGTCGTGACACTTCCACCAAACCAGCGCAAGAACAAGATTGATTGTTTTGCAACTCAGTCTGACAGGGAGCTAAGAGATACTGCCCCAAGGGTCCCGAAACTAAGCTTAGTTTGATTACAGGGCTCCAAGTAATCAAAGAAGCAAAAGAGAGGGAGGAAATGAGGGGGAAAATTTTTTGTCTTAGTGAGTTTTGGGATTGGTTATTTTTGTTATTTTTTAAAGATAAAGGAGGCTCTAAAGATGTAGCTTTCTTTATTGAGTGTTGAGAGTAATTATCTGTTAGGCATTTTAAAAAGTTCTTACCAATTTTCATCACAGAGGAAGAAGAACAGCAGACGCTAGCAAACTTGTTCCCATGTTGTAGGAACACTGCTGCATGTCTTAATAGATACAAATCTCTAAAACAGTATGAAGTTTCACATCAATATGAATAGCAAAGATTAGTGAACTCAGCCTGTCAGATATTAAAATCAGCTCTGCAAGTGTTGTGCTACCCAGAATTCACTTCTCACAGGTTCCTTTTCATTTTTGTTGTCAGCTCCTTCTTCTCATCATTGTTGCTATTTTTATTATTAGTTTTGAGAAAATACCCATCTCCTTTAATGGCAGCCAAATCCTGAATGTGCACAGCTCTGCTAGCCTTTGACCCTGAAATACCTGTCTGCTGGGCCAGCTGTTAGCATCCCCTGGAGTCAAAGAAGGGAAACGTGTGTTTCAGCACCCACTTTGAAAAAGCCTTGAGCATTTTCTCACTCATAAGGATGTCTTCAGCTGTAATGCCAGCACATTTCCACATCTTTTTGACAGGCAAGCAGACTATAAAATATACATAAAATTAAATAAAACAGGACATTAACACAAAGGTTTCAAAACATAATTACAGTGCAGGGTAAGATATTTTTTTGGTTTTTTTTTTTTTTTTCCCACGGCAATTATAAAATCATGCATTTGGGAAAAAAAGAACTTCACTGCTCAAGACAAATCATGAAGGATTAAAGATGGGGAGGTTTCTCTAAATTATTAAATATCTCAGTCATGTGTATACAAGCTTTGAAAATAGAAAAATCTTGTAGTTATGATTGATTGAGGTAACTGATTATCCACAGATATTTTAAGTGTTGAGACATTAAATTGTCAGCCATATCAGTTTGATTGCAGTAAAACATGAAAACATTGACTTTTGTCTAGTTAGAGAAATTTATTTTTCCCAGAATGACAATCCTTTAAGTAGAAACCAGGCAGCTTGCCAGCTCTCCATGTCATACATTGAAGTTTGCAAATGCAACCCATATTTTCAAATGTTTTTCAAGGTTCAGTGAATGGTGCACAGGTCTTTGGCAAATAGTCTTGTCATAAACAGATTTCCATATACTGATTCAATCTTCCTTAAGCCTGGCATAGACTAGTATTTATTCATTACAAATAAATGAATGGCATAGACAGTGGTTCGCATTCAAGGCGTATACATATTCAGAGCTCTTCACTCATGTAAAACATTTCTCTAAAAGAAACAGTAACCCTCCTTGGACTAAAGCTATAGGAACAAGTTTGATTAATATGTTTTACAAGCCTGAAGTAAATGCTCATCATAACTGTCAGCAAGCTGACAGCTTTCAAAAAAGAGCCTTTGTTCCTGCGATGAGTAATTTGTGTGATCTTCTTTAAGATACCACACTCAAAACCTTAGAGGGAGAAGGTGTTACATTCAAGTGAATTCTACTCTAAATGTGATTGCTGTTAAGTCTGCTTTGTATTCTGGATCCTTGATATGCACATAGTATTTGACAGGATAGAGACTTTTTTCTTTATTTGTTGTTCTCTCTTGTCAGAGCACCTGTGCTTTCTCATTAGACAGGGGTGTACTCAAGGAGTTTTGTATCTATAGGGGCAAGAGATCCACTGTTACCCAGTGCCCTGTGTCACTTTTATGTCTGATTGGTTTAATGGGTAAAGCCTGGGCATATAGAATTACAAGATACCTTAATAATTGCATTGGGTTAACTGAAAGTGTAAGGATATGAAAAGCTGACTGAAAGTTGGAGGACCACAGAGGAATGATTGAGCCGTGGCTTGAGATGCAGAGGGACCCTCCTGACTGTGGTGTTAATCGTTTTCTCCTAACTGGAGTAGCAACACCTCTGCCACAAAGAATTAGGCAGTGGCACATTGTGTCTCCAGCATTAATAAGCAAGTAGCTCAAGAACATGTCAACTGCTGAAAAATAAAACTGAGTTTACCCATTAGTGTGGGGAAATGTTTCGTTCCTGACCTCTTCAGGCAAGAAGGTTACTGTACAGCATGAAGCATTAGGTTTGATTACTTTTAGATAGCCAAACTTTGCCCTCAATCGTACAATTTTGAAGCCAGGAAGGAGCATTCAGCTTCAATAGTCACATATTTATCTGTTTCTATGTGTAGTTACTGTGAATAATAACTCTTAACTCATCCATCACTTTTAAAAAATTCAGTCAAAATATTTGGCTGAATGGCACTGGATTCTAGTTTGAATTCATGCTAGGTGGAGGAATTAATCTTGATTTCCATCAATCCGTGTGCCCTTTTATTTTTGGTTTGTAGGTCTGCATACAGCTGGGGAGATGCCCTTTGTCTTTCTCCACTCAACGGGTATTCTCTTTTACAAACTTTGGGTGAATTCAAGGTAAGTCAGTCTCAGACTGAGGTCTAACTGTTGCACTGCAATCTGACACATTAGGTTAAAACCTGTGTTCAAGATGTGTCACCCAAGGACAAAAGCATCCTTCCCAAAGTGGCGTGAACAAACCTGCTACTACACCCAACCAGGTGTGCTACTATACCCAACAATATGTGGTTAGTATGCCAATATGTCACTGATGTCTGAATTATTTACAGGCTTAGGCCACCAAAAAAAACCCTTATTTAATTGCAATTGAGTTACTGCTATTCTTTTAAATATGGGATTGCCTGAACACAGGCTAGCTCACTCCTCCTCACAAGCGGGTCTTGCATGGGCATCCACTGGTACTATTGATATTCTTGTGGGCTCAGTAGACTTCTCCCACAGGACAAATCAGGACAGTCAAGGTCAGTTTCAGGAGCAGACAGAGACCCAGCCTGGGTATGGACAGACAGAAAGGTTGCTGTGTAGTGTGGTACCCTGCAAGGTGCTAGCAGAGAGAGTCAGAGTTCAACAGTCATCTTGGTTGCCCCAACAGTTTTCCACTGTCCAAATTAGTTTTACAGCCCCTCAACTTACTGACAGTAGCTAGCTCTTACCTTCTATTTCTCAGTCAGAACTATGGACACGTACAGAGTAACACAGTAGAGGTGATTATCCATCCTAACCATCTGCTAGGACAATTTTAATTCAGCTTCGTGCTGGGAGAAGACAATACATGCACTACAAACAATAAAATAACAACTGGGTTAATCCAGAGTAGGAGTCCACTTCTTCCTACATAGTAATTTATTTCCTTAAACACTCTTCTAAATTATCCTTATCATAAGATTTTGGAAAGTCCAGGGTTTGGAGGTTTTTTTATTCCTTGCTGACTTTTACCTGGTTTGCCCTAATTCAGCTCCTTTTTGCAGCAGAGATGTTGGTTTAGCCAATTCAGGCTATTTTCCTCTGAGTCCTGCATTATCGTATTCTTTGGAAGAGCTCAACATTTTTCCCAGCACGAAAATGAATCTGGATTTTCACACCATTTTTTTTTAAAGAAACCCCAAACCATGAACTTAACACTATTAGTGGCTTTCAATCACTAAGAAGAGGGAGGGGGTGTTATATATTATTATTAGTACCTTTAAAAGACAATGCATATTCCCATCTATACATACTGTACTTAATAATTTTCTAGCCTGAGAGTTCTGGAGGGAGATCATTCAGTCCTATTAATTTGTTACTACTGAATCCCTCAAATTGGTCCATCATTTTCATGCCATATATCAGTCTGTTAAGACCACATTTTTATTTCCTCTGAAAAATGACCTTGACATAGAATTTAGAAACAAAAATACCATGAAAGAATATAGAAGCTGATTCACTAGTAAAAGGCTAAGTTCTGAGTACTGGAAGTGTTAAAAATGAGCGGATCTAATATAAATCTATAAATATTTGAGAGCTTTTAACAGTATCATGAATAAAAAAAAATTACTGTTTTGTCATTCAAATATTTATCCTGATGTATGAGCTCAGTATTACAGACACAGTAACTGGTGTTAATTTTAAATCTTTAAAGACAATCACTGTAACACAGTCAACTCAGATAATGAGGTGAAAATATAAAAAATAGAGTAATAGAGTAATAAATCTGTAAATTTTATTTGAAATCATAATCCACTGAGTTATGCTGCAGCATCACAGAATAATTTGAGAATCTCCATTAGTTGGATAAAACTCCAGTGAAATGTATGGTCAGAAACAGCCCTTCATTGCCATGGGGATTAATGAAGTGGAAAAAAGAAGAAATGAAGGAACAAGGAAATTTAACGTCCAACCTGGCTGTCCCCCCTCTTTAGCACATGGTACTGGCTACACATGTACCACTCACACTAGTACTTAATTTAATACTATGATATCTCTTCTAGAGATCTCTGGCTGTACTTATTTCTCATAGCTTCTTTGATCTTTTATTCTGTACTGCTCCTGGCCTATCAGTGTATGCTCTAATCTATTTATGCTATGTGGTAGAGTTTCAGCTCCAAAATGTCTTTGAGTTCTTGAAGTCCTGCCTTAACTTTATACTTTCTTAAACTCAAATTAAAAAAAAATAATCTGATGCAGGGTGGTTTCTTACTGTTCTGGAGCAAAAATGAAGGCATAGGAGTTCTAATCAGCTTTTGTGCTGCATGTCGGCGACATGGACAGTGGGATTGAGCACGCCCTCAGCAAGTTTGCCAATGACACCAAGCTGGGTGGTTCAATTGATACGCTGGAGGGAAGGAATGCCGTCCAGAGGGACCTTAACACGCTTGTGAGGTGGGCTGATGCCAACCTGATGAAATTTAAATGACATGTGCAAAGTCCTACACCTGGGGCAGAGCAATCCCAGGCACAGCTATGGGTTGGGCAAAGAAGAGATTCAGAGCAGCCCTGCGCAGAATGACTTGGGGGTGTTGGTCAATGTGAGAAAATGAACATGAGCCGGCTTCAGTGTGCACTCGCAGCCCAAAGAGCCAACCGCATCCTGGGCTGCATCAAAAGGAGCGTGACCAGCAGGTCAAGGGAGATTATCCTGCCCCACTACTCTGCTCTTGTGAGACATCACTTGGAGTATTGTGTGCAATTCTGGTGTCCTTGACATAAAAAGGACAGGAACTGTTGGAACAAATCCAGAGGAGGGTCACGAGGATGATCATGGGACTGGAGCACCTCCCGTATGAAGATAGGATGAGAAAGTTGGGGCTGTTCAGCCTGGAGAAGGGAAGACTGCGTGGAGACCTCATAACAGCCTCCCAGTTTCTGAAGGGGGCCTATAGCGGTGCTGGGGAGGGACTCTTCATTAGGGACTGTGGTGATAGGACAAGGGGTAAAACTTAAACAGGGGAAGTTTAGATTGTATATGAGGAAGAAATTCTTTGCTGTGAGGGTGGTGAGGCACTGGAATGGGTTGTCCAGGGAAGTTGTGAATGCTCCATCCCTGGCGGTGTTCAGGGCCAAGTTGGACATAGCCTTGGGTGACATGGTTTAGTGGGAGGTGTCCATGCCCATGGCTTCAGGGGTAGACATGGCTGATCTTAAGGACCTTTCCAACCCTAGATATTCTATGATTCTATGTGTCAACAGGAAGTTTGGTCTCTTCTAGTTGAAATGAATGGCTGGCTCCAGTCACTGTTTTAGAAGGATATGTTTGAGTTTGTAATATCCTTTATCCATCAGCTTTTCTTACCTCATGCCTCAGGAGGAAGCTGCCTGTTCTCTGCCCATTTTGTTTTTGCATTTTCTAGGGCCACCATCCTGGTTACCTAAAGAAAAGCAGAAAGTTTCTCTGGCCCCCATATTGCATTTTTTGTGACATTATATCTAGCCATTATCTGGCCCTGTGGTATTTCATGACAATAGGACAAACTGACAGTTTCTTGTAAAAGAAGCTGTATGTTCAACAAAGATGGAAAAAAGTACTATGGACATTTCGAGCAGTGGAAGTAGTTCTCTGATACACATTGTTTAATAATTCTTTTTCTTTTCTATGTAAATACAAATCAGTATCATTATATTTGAAAGGTAAGGAAAGGGAAAAGGAAAGGAAAGGAAAGGAAAAAGGAAAGGAAAGGAAAAAGGAAAGGAAAGGAAAGGAAAGGAAAGGAAAGGAAAGGAAAGGAAAGGAAAGGAAAGGAAAGGAAAGGAAAGGA
>JAOEHY010018626.1:0-11354 GCA_025447955.1 Psilopsiagon aurifrons
TTGTCATTATTATTATTGGTGGTAGCAGCAGTGGTTTGTGTTATACCTCAGTTACTGCACTGTTCTTATCTCAACCCGTGGGAGTTGCATTCTTTCGATTCTCCTCCCCATCCCTCCAGGAGTGGCGGGGAGGAAGAGGAGGGAGCGAGCAACTGCATGGTGCTGAGTTATGGCTGGGCTTAAACCACAACAGTTTCTTATCCTATGGTTAAAGATGTTAATGAGCATCAAGTCACTTCACACTGCATCACAGCACAACACAGTTTGCAGGTTTGGGGCAATCTCTGATGTTTGCTTTTCACTCCTGTGGGGGAGGTGCTAACTAATGTGAACACTTTAATCCAGGGGAGGATTTAAGACAAAACCTCAAAGATTAATTTGATTGAAGCACTACATTTAATCCACTCTGCTGTGCCCAACACTAATGACAAAAAGACATTCCAAAATCATTCTTCCACTTTAAGTGTAATAGCTAATGAACCACTGAAAGAAATCTGCATGGTGGCCATATGCCACCTCCTGGGCTATTCTCAAGGCTCAAACACAGAACTTTGACATAGATTCATAGACTGGTTTCGATTGGAAGGGTCCTTAAAGCTCATCCAGTTCCAACCTTCCACTAGAGCAGGTTGCTCCAAGCCCTGTCCAACACTGCCATGGATGGGCATTCATAACTTCCTTGGGCAACATCCTGACTTCTAACCATCTCATACTGGTTAGAACCCACCCCAACCTTCTTCTGAATGTGTAGACACCCACTACTCCATAGGGAACAGCGGAGCTCCTCTTCCCCAGCATACAACAGCAGGTTATACTTAATATTATCCACAGGAGCTGCAACTACTTCAACTACTTTTTGGTATCCAGGAATGGATTTCAGGGGATTTAAACTCAAGCAGGCTCTAAAATCTTACATCTGAGCTGGAAAACATGTATTGGTAGCACAGGAGACTTCAATGACTGAGACACTGTGAAACGACAGAGTGACATTTCCCATCTGGGGCTTTGCACAGCATCAGAAGAGCATTCTTAAGGTGACAATTCATATTGCCCAGGCTGCTTTAGGAGTATCCCTGTGATCACTTCTGCAGTGGTTTCCCAGAAAACCAACCTCCCCACCCAGACATGTAATACACATCCTGGGGCCAGTGAGGCAGAGGAATCAAACCCAATGCACTAATGATGTAGCTCAAACTGAATAGCTGCAGTTAAAAGTTTTATTGAACAAAAGAAGGTAAAATGTGGTAGTCCAAGTCCACTGAGCAAAAGCAGCTCCCAATGAAGCTGCACCTTGTGCTAAATAACCTTATTAATGGAGACTATAGAGAGGACACATTATGCAAGTTATCTCAACAGCAAAGGAGAAAAGGTAGATTCAATTCAATCCGATGGAAAGATTTGGTCAAATTCAGTGGCTTAAGTTAATGTTTCTAGCCCTTATCTACCTATATTCAGTACAGGCATACAGCAGAATATACAACCGCACTGAATTCCCGTTAGTTAAGAGTGTGCTCCCATGCAAGCGGAAGCCAAGTCCTGGAAAAAAATCCAACTCAAAAACCCCAAACATTTTAAATATCTTTTGTTTGAAGTATCATTCAACTGGCTCTGGAAAAACACTTGATATATGCTACAAAAACCCCCCAACCTCTTGTGAGATCTGCACCCTGTGTAGTGCTGATAGCTTAAAATCACTTTATCTCTCCCCTCTGCCTAAGAAACTTCATATGTTGAAAGTACCCCCAGCTCAGGTGGGCAAACAGATATATCAAGATGACTCTGTGAAGAGAGAGAAGTAACCTTAGGCCCCTTGGCAACCCCCTGTCACAGCTCACATTGATGTGGGTTTACCTCCCCTTGTCACCTGCGGTCAAAACGGGAAGGAAAAAGGATCGAACTCTGAAATTTGGGGAAAGAACATGGTCAGTACAAATTTAACTCGTTGGACTTCCGAATGTCAGCTAGAAGGTACCTCACACCCAATACACAACATTAATAACGTACCTAGTTCATACATTTTACAGACAATATCTTCTCATTTGTTAAACACTTGGCTCAGGTGAGTACATGGGGGTTTGGAACCACTTGACAAACATTCTAGGCCAAACAAACAGCACAAATAAGGTCAAAGTCTTTTTGTCTTCCAGTAATCGTACGAAACGCTGTAGGCTAAGCCTAACAGAAACTACTGAAGAAAAGGAACAGACTCCATGATGCAGTGCAGAGGTGTTACTACAACATCATAAGTCAAGGGATGTTCTAAGGTGCTGACAGAGGAGACTCTCTGGATGGTGACCCTGTATTGTCCTCTGGGGGGAACACGGTGAGAGTGCAGGCTCGGATGCCACCGAGTGATTCTGGAAGGTCAAACACTTTATGCCACTCATCTTTTTCTGGATCGTATTTCTGAACTATTTCCACCATGCACCGATTATTCCAAGAATAGCCTCCAACAACATAGATTTTATTTTCAAAGACAGCAACCCCAACATCACTTTGCCCACGCAACATGGCAGCGATTGGAGTCCACTGGTCTAGAGTCGGTGAGTAATATTCACAGCTTAGAACATCATCATAATCACTGGTGCCTCGAAAGTGATTCCCACCAATAACATACAGCTTGTCTCCTACAGTACACATGCAGTGCAGACCTCTGACTGTGGTCATCGGAGCTTTCTGAGTCCATTTGTCTGTGTCAGGGTCAAAACACATAAGTTCCTTTTGGAAAGTATCATGGGTAATTCCACCTGGAGAAATAAAACACATGTTAGATCAGAGCTCACTCTCATAAGCTCAGTTCTTAGTGGACATCCCTTAACATGGGAGGAACACACATAGTTCTGGATCTCTGCAGAGATCACTGACAGACAGGTTGAACCTTCTTTCAAAACTGAGCAGACAGCAGGTTCTCAGAACTCAGTTTGGGAAAGACTGGAATGAAACTATAACCTCAGTGACATTGGGACTGAGCATATTACAAATGCAAGACCAGAGCAAGTACAGACATCATTCATATATTGAGAGCTCCCCCTTTTCCATTAGCTCAATGAAAGCATATTTTCTTCTTTCAAGTATTAGTATTACCAATGCTTCCCAAAACATTTCAAAGCAGATGTGTTCAATGGTTATCACAAGGTGAATATCCATGTGTGGTGTTGCTACAGAAAAATGTATTCTGACAGGTAAAGGGAATAATCGTTTTGGAATTCAGAGCTGTTATTTACTATGTAAATAAATAATATTATCTAAAATAACTTCCTCTGACTCTGCAGTCTATCTGCTGCTTGACTGCCTTCATATGAAATTGCAGCACTGGTCAGCACAGCAAACCTACTGCAACCAGAGCCTAATTTTCACTGTCTCCCACTGAAATAGAAGTCAGGTAAGTACTTGTTCCAGAGAGATAATGTGATCATAGGAATTACTCACCTGAAATATACATTAATCCCCCATACACAGTTCCAGCATGTCCATAGTGGGGTTCATTCATCTTCGCGACGTAGCTCCATTCATTCATTCTGGGATTATAACATTCCACAGTGGCTGTTTAAAACAGACGAGAATATAACGCTGTTGAAGCTGGCCTGGCAGTTTGGATTCAAGTGCAGTGGCAGTAATATATTCATAGATGCAGGAAGCATCCATGAGAAACACTGTTCAACTGAGAGCGCCAAGGGAATTATTAAGCATTATGTTGAGAAAGGATATAGGGAAAGCTCAAGCTTTGCCCCAGAGGAGCAAAAAGGAAGACAAAACCCTCTTACATCTTTACCTTCCATTTATCTCATTCCCATTCCCACTTGGCACAGGACCTGCCCTGTGGGACAGCAGTGGGAATGACAGCAGAGCAGGCGGAGTTCAGCTTTTGAACCCTTGCCTCGGGTACAAACAGCATCTGCTGCAGAGAGCAGGAACAAACATCAAACCTATCGCCAAGGGGATCAATTCATCTGGTAACCAGAACACACACAGGTCCTTGGCAAAGTCCCACCCAGGCTGTGTTTCCTCTTTGATATCTCACAGGCAGCCACCACTGACCTCCCCTTGTCCTGCACTCCCACAGCAACATACAGCTCAGTATATGCAAGTCACCAATTCAAGTTCCCACATTTACTCAAGGAGATCAGTCCTTCACAAAACACTTCTCCTACAATCCAGCCTCCTTGTCACCACATTTCCCACCTCAGCCATTTGAAATGAGCCTGGAGCAGCTCTTCACCTTACACACACCTACAGGGAGAGCCAAGTCTGCACCAGGAAACGTACGAAAAGGCATTCAAGCATTCTTCTAGAATGAAGATGTTTAAAGTCAGGCTTGACTTGGAATATTTCAGTGGTTTTCCCACTTGATAACCTGCAGACTTTGTATGTCCACCAAGGACCTGCACAGCCACAAAGCCAGAGAAGGATGGGGACAACCTCTTGCCCAAATAAAGGTATAGGCACAAAGAATTGATTCCCTAAATGACACCTAAAATTAAATCCATGAGTTGTATTTGTGTGCTGCCATTTCGACACCACAATTCCCATTGCAGAATCTGCCCAAAATAAATCTCTTTCTTGTACAAATTGTTCACCCATTGCAATATTCTCTTCAGAAAAGGAAAGCTCCTTTCCACTCTGCTGTATTTAACAGGCAGAAGAAAACAGAGATGGGAAGGAATTTCAAGGACAGAGAAAACCAGATTTGATGTGCAAGTAATTACAGGTGTCCCAGCTCTCCCCTGGCAGCAGGCCCTGCCGACTTGCTGCTTGCTGCAGCAAAATCGGCATTCTGCCTGCTTGCACCAAAACAAAGGCATCCTCTGGCCCACAGTGCTTCCATTCGGTGCTGAAGTGAGAAGCTTCCATGTCCAATACACCATGAGTTCAGGAAGAGCAGAATATGTGCAAAGCACTGGCAAAGCCAGCCACAACCAGACCAATGGGACATTAATACTGGACAATCACTCATCTCACTCTGCACTACAGATTGCATTTAAGAGAGAAACCCCAGCCAAAGATCACTTTAGCAAGAGAAGATTAACACACGCAAACACTGGTACACACTGCTGCCATCACTATCATCATGTCATAACGACTTCAGTTGTCCGAGAGAGGATCCAAGATCCCTCACTTTCTGATATGGCTTCAAAACTTCCTGGAACACTGCCAGTACACCTGAAGCACAGTCTGACAAAACAGTGTTTGACACAATCCTGTTTGACAGTATTGCAGACAAACCACCCCAACTCCAATCTCAAATCCACCCCACACCACAGCACTGGTCACTCAAACTGATAAAAGCCTCCTGTTCTCTTTGGTTGTTCATGGAGCCATTTCCCTGTTCCCCTGCAAGGTCATTCCATTGCTGCTTTGACAAGATCTCCCTCCACACTGAAAAGAAAACAAACATTTAAAATTCCTGCTGTAAAAGGTGTCCATCAGTTGATGAGAGGTATGAGGAAGGTCTGTATATACATCAGCAGCAGACAGAGCACAGATCACAGGCACAAAGGAACTGCCACTGGACTGTACGGCAGGAGACTGCTGGATTCATCCTCCCAACAAGCATGAATGACTCAAATCAGCTTTATTTATGTTTGACAGTGAAACACCTGATCTGTTCATTACCATAACCCAGGGAGGACAGCCCTCATCTTAATAGAATAAAGCAACCTCAAAAAGACACAAAGCTTTGGCAGTCCCACGGGATGCTCAGCCTGCGCTCATTTTATAGTACCAGCTGTGATGCTATTCGAGGAGAACAAAGATATTTAGCACTTCTCTGTCAGTAGTTTCTAATGTGTCTTGAGGTTTCTTACAGCAGCACTTAGCAACTAGGTGTGATGTCCCAAACTCAAGCTCTTCATTTTGGTCTATTCTTTCTATAATATAGCTTGCTTCTGTAGAACTCAAAGCTGATTTGGTTAAATTAAACAGAGTCCTGAGTAACTCTGTTCTTAACATAGCAAGGAGACACTTCAAAATAAGGGATAACCCAGTTCCAACCCCCTGCCACAGGCAGGGACACCCTCCCCTAGCACAGGTTGCTTCAAGCCCCACCACAACTCAGTTCATCTCCAAGATCCATTCACCACACAGTGACGGGCACCACACATGTGCACGTCCACTCCTCTTTACCAATGAGCCCAAAGTTCCTCAGTGGCACGTGCTGTTCAGACAGCAGCTGTTACTGGCACCAAAGCATGTCTTACTGAGGTGGAAAGAGGCATTTACAAGGTTCTCAGAAGTTTAAAGATATGAACACTCTTTTGGGAAGGCTGGAGAGAGGGTCTCAAAAAAGTGTAATTGTCATTGCAGAAAACGGCAGGAGAAAAGAAAAAGAAATTCATTTTAGTAACTTTAACCCTTTGCCCCTTTTCTGTAAGAGCTGATCTTCTGGAAAGCTGAATTCAGGTTTGGGGAATTTTTCTTCTCTAACAAGGGATTGAAATTAGTTTGAACCCAAGGGCAACTTCTTTAATGCCTGTCCAACACCTATCTGACCTTCTCTTCTCTGCAAAGCTTGAGAGTTTCTCTCATCTGAAGAGAATGGGAAGTTGAAGCTGGATTTCACCCTGCAGCTGTCAAGGTTTATGAAAGAAACATGAAAATGCAAAGTGACCTGCTTCACAGTTAACAGGAAAACAGAAGCAGCCCCAAACCAAAGCATCAGACAGCTACAACATGTAGCATTTATAGAGCGCTCTTCCCGCAGAATGATCCAGTGACGTTTCGCAGGGCTGCAGAAAGCACTGCAGCATTTCAATGGGATCTTTACAGCAGAATTTTAGACAGGTGGTAGACTGATAGATTTTGTATTTTAATTAAAGCTGCAGAAGAGCTGAGGTCAGCAGAACAATACTGCTTCATCTCATTTAAGAAAAGCACTGCACTTCCAGCCCGCTGCACATGCAGCACTGCCTCAGCGACACTATTATTTCATATTGATTTGGTCAGACTTGAAACTTTTTCACAGACACTCTAATAACCCTGCTCTCTTTCACTGGTACAGGACACAGAGGCAGCAATCTGGTTATCTGCCATCAATTCGTACCATTAGGAAATAGGTTGATGAAGGGCAGGTTTTCTGATACTCAAAATAACAATCAAGCCATCAGTTTGCACATTTGGTATCCTGCTTGCTGTGAGGATGTAGATAAAGTGACCTGTAAGAGAACCTCAGGATCTGCATCACAACATAGCTGTGTAGAGAAAACAAGTTGCTGCAACACAGTTTCCCTTGCTTTTTGGAAACAGGAGGCATTTTTAAACATCCCATTTCATCAAACATTAGAATAGATTTTCAACTCCTAGTAAACCCAGCCCAGTTTGTGTAGTGGAAGCAATGCACTTTGTTTCCTAAGACAGACTGCAATACGATCATGAAACAAAGTGCCTGTGTGAATGACTGAGATGGATTAATTAAAATAGTCACAGATGCTGCAGCACAGATTAGGTTCTGTGTTGTTTCCATTAAACACATTTCCCATTGCACTCGAACATCTCCATGTGTTTCTAGCAAGTACCTCTCAGCTTGCCACAAAGACTTGACAAGACACAGTTAAGTACTGGGCTGAAAGTAGCAAACAAAATAATGTTACATCTGCTTTAGATATAATATTACATTAAGATCCAAAGCAGGATGACTGCAACATTTCCATTTTAAAGCACAAATTTACAACTGATTGTACACTCCCGGAGCTGACTGCAAATGTAACCCACTATGGCTCTGGAAAATGCAGTGCATTAATGTAGATCATCCTCTATAGACTTCTGTTACATTACAAGCTACCATGTATTTATTCCTTGTTTCCAACCACCCTATTTCCCTGAAAGCAATGCTTTGGGGGTATTTTTGGTCAAGTAAAACAAATCATCATTTGCAAGGAGGAAAGGAGGCAGCAGGACAGTCACATCAACAACTACGTAGTCTCAAAATCACAGGGAAGACATTTTCAGTAATTAAGAAGTACAGACTGTTAAGAGAGCTGAACCTCAGCAATCTGTGACTGAAATGCATCACCCAGCCACCAGCATGACTACCCCAGAAAAGCTGCGGCTTTCCAAATGCACCCTTTGCCCAACAGAGTTTTAGTCAGGAAGTCAGGATTTGCTCAGGACTGAAACAAGCAGGTTTGGTTTCTTAGCTGAAGTCATGACGGGTTTTGTATGCATTTACTATACACACGCACACATGCAGACACAAGTCTTACTGCATGTTTGATGCTAAAGGTGAAGAATTAGATATTACACATCAATACACGAGGTATGTGTATTTGGACTTTTTGTTCTGAAATTAACACTAACAGTATCCAGAGACATTTCTCCCTGCATTTGCAGTATTTCCAGAAAGAAGCTGCTCGCCAACACCTTCTACTCGTATCCTCTCCACCCATTCTCAGGGCAGCATGGTATTTCCATGCCAAGGAAGCAGCACTCACCTAGCTCACCCGCTGCATTTCGACCACCGACTGCATACAAATGTCCTTTGAGGGCACTTAGGTGGAAGAAAGTGCGCTTCTCATTTAAAGATGCAACTTGCATCCACTTGTTGTAGCGAGGATCAAACCTGAAGACCGTGTCAACCGCTGTCTTCCCTTTTGTGTCGTAATTGCTCTGTCCCCCGACCACGTAAAGGAAGTTTCCAATCACAGCAATGCCATGCTGGTACCTTGGTGCATCCATGGGAGCCAAGGATTTCCACTCATGGGCCTTCTCATCATACATCCGGAGCTCCTTGCTGACAACCAGCTGCTGCCTCAGCACCCCCCCCAAGGTCACCAGGTGAGTGCTGTCTGACCGAATGGCAGTTCTCTCCGACTGCATCACTGGCTGCATATACGGCATCATTTGGTAATTACTGGCTTCCAAAAGCAAGTTTACACAGGTATTGTCAGTCCTCATGAAGTCTACTGTCTGAACATAGTTAATAAGATCCTGGGGAGTCATCAGTGGAAACCTGATGTTCTTCATCAGCTTTGCAGCATACTCCATCCGGGGCTCCTCATACCGCAGCCAGCGACAAGCTGCCTTGAAGAGCTCGAGTTCAGTGCAGTGCTTAAGGCTATTACTTGAAAGCACAAAGGCAAGACGTTCAAAGGGGAGTTTCACAAATTCACCAGTACTTAATAACGCCGGGAAGTTCTTCAGGATGAAGTTATTAACATACTTATCCACTTCTGTGAGGTTGTATGTGTTGGCAATGCGCCCAACCTCCACACAGTTTTCCAAGGAAACCTATCAAGTAAACAGACAGAGGAATCAAAACACTTCTTTAATTTGGCATCTCAATGACAATGTAGAATGTAAGGAATACTATAGAATCAGCAGTATTTCAATGCTTCACAGTACTCAAGGTGACTTACACATGAGCAAATAAATATTCAATGTGATGTGGCAATATTCATGGCTGCAAGGGAAGACCAAACTTACTCCTTCTTTTGAAGGAAGAAATGAGGCAAGTAAAAAGTAGCTGATACATATTGTGTCAAATGCATTATACAGTGCTGGTACAAAGCAATTATATGCACTTCATCTTTGAAAAGCTCTGCAAACATCTTTGAGACACACACATGGAAAATACAGTTAAGGGAGAGGTGATCAGCCCAAGGTTACACAGAATAAGGGAAAAGTAGGTCTTGCCATGAGACATTTTCTAGCATTATTAAAAATGTATTGTCATAATGCAGCCAAAGATATTTCAGACAATCTATTTACAGTGTTTAATCCCATGAATACATCCCTTAGAAATGACCAAAATTAGATCTTTAGTAAATCAAGATGGTGCTCTTACAGGGTATGTTCAAAGTTAAGACAAAGGCAGTGATTTTATAGAGCATTTTTAATAGCATTATTTTTTTTAAATACTCAACTTAGGAGGATTTCCCCTATAAATACCCAGCACATGAAACAATTCAGCTGTATGGTTCACCCCCTGATTTAATTCAATACTTGGGTGACCATATCTTGGTGACCATCTCTCTCACTATTGCTGCATCTACCTTTCTCACATCTTCAGCTCCTAAATTTCTAGGGCCACTTGGGCCCCAATGCAGAGGGATGAAATCGACGGCAGGAATGGGACACAACTTTAAGCAGGTCTCCTGTGAGCCTAGCCAAGTGATTTCAGCCAGCTTGATGGTACACATGCAGGGTAAGTCCACTTTCAAACGCTTCTTCCTGATTATTGCAGCCTTTCAGCAGTTAATCCTTATTCTAACCCAAGCCCCATTTACAGATGTGCTTTCTAGCCTCTGTGCATGTCAGTCCTACTCAATGACTTCCACAACTTTGTGATTCTCATTATATTTGCAGTGCCTAAAAAATTTAAGCTTCCAAATCTCATGGTTATTTTTAAAAAGATTATAATGATTGAGGACTATGACCTGATTGCCGCCTAAGAATGTGCAAGCCTTCAAATGACCTTCTGGGCATGACAGAGATTACAAAATTTAAATCTGATCATTGCCCTTTAATACTACACAACTTCAAGGTCTAATGAGGATGGGAACAGGAGATTTCCTTTAATTCACTAGAAACTGATCTGCATTAGGCCATCCGAAGTCTTCATTCACACATCCCAAAATGCCTTTAGAAAGTCAAAGGTTCAAATCTTATTCTTCATCTCCAGGAACAGCAATCCTGTAATCAGGTCCTATCTATAATGAACTTGTGGCAGACTGTCAGAATTTCTTATTATAAAAAGATCTGTGCATGATACAGATGGAAATCATTTTTGTATTGCAAGACACACAACACTATTTATATCCAAATATGATGACATCAGCCAGCAATGACCTATAAAACATTCACTGACACTGAAGAAGCTTTTTTACTTTAACTGAGTCTGTATCAACCTCATTTCTGTACATTTAAGATTTTTAATTTAGAGGCACAGAATGGTTTGGGTTGGAAGGGACCTTAAAGCTCATTCAGTTCCAACCCCCTGCTACAGGCAGGGACACCTTCCACTAGAGCAGGTTGCTCCAAGCCCTGTCCAACCTGGCCTTGGTCCACAGTATTCAGGTTGCAGTGGGGTATTTAGACCTACTGCAGGACACATGGCTATTATGAAGTGCACAACCACACACCTAGTTGCTGTATTACCCTCATTATATTATAATGTAAATCTATGCAATGGAATGTAATCCTGGAATACTTACATTTGAGAAATATATGGACACTTTATACACTGTCAATGACTGAAGAACATGATAGGTCGAAGGAGGTGATCCTGCCCCTCTACTCTGCTCTCGGGAGACCTCACTTGGAGTGTTGTGTGCAGTTCTGGTATCCTCAACATAAAAAGGACATGCAACTGTTGGAACAAGTCCAGAGGAGGCCATGAGGATGATCAGGGACTGGAGCAC